>JAIUCV010002782.1:0-41503 GCA_026724425.1 Erythrophleum ivorense | reverse complement strand
ATTATCTTTTAAAATAATATTATTTTAATTAATTAAAAAATTTTAATATATATAGATACATATGAATCCCCATACTATATAATATATATATATATATGTGAATCGCAGCTTCTCCTGAATATATATTATATTATATATAATATACATATACATATATATATATATATATATATGATTCCAGCTTCTGAATATATATTATATTATATATATATAGATATATGATTTCAATGTGCAGCGTTTTCCATTGAATATATATTATATTATATATAATATACATATATATATATAGATTCAATGTACAGCTTCTCCCATTCAATATATATTATATTATATTAATATATGAGTCCCTAGACAAATCATGCGTGATGGTAAGATGAACTCAATTTCAGATTATATGGTTTTTGCCCTTTTGAAAATTGCTAAGACTATGAGCTAAACCGATTAAAAATGAAAAGTTCTTATTTTTATTTATTGATCAATCTTGCTTCTTTCGCTCCTGAGCTGCATTGCCATTGCCTGATTACCGGCTTTCAGCTTGAAGTTCACTTCTTTCAGTTTCAGACTTAGTCTAGCTAGGAACCCACCTACTTTGTAAAGCTTCTCCTAATTCTGTAGCCTCTGTATCCAGATCGAAGAGACTCTTTTAGGATCTCGACTTAGGTAGGCCCAGAGGATCTCTTTCATCTTACTATACCCGCCCACTAGGGAAGATATATTGCTGCGTAATGACTGTACCCTTAAGACTATGCTAACTATGGGTAGAAAGTAGGAACTTCTATGTAAATAATTTCGGGGGGTTGCAGATCTCTTATACTACCATCGATCGACAGAGCGGAATGACCAGAAAAAAAAAGTGAGGTTAGAAAGCCGTATGATAGGTGGTAACTATCTTGTACGGTTTGGGGGGTAATTGGCGTACTCTAGTTAAATCATATAGAAAGAGTTCAGTAAGCGGGAATGAAAAGAAAATCAATAAAATAATTCCTCTCCTTATATTAAAATAACTTACCTGCTAAAGAATTGATTTTAGGTATGCCAAATCACTGAACGTCTTTTACGGATTTTCCTTCTCCAAGCTTCCTGATGGGCCTCGATCTCAGTTCAATGCATTAGATAGTCAATGTCAATCCATGCTGTGAAATGCTGCACAATGATCAAAAGGTCTGTGTTGAAAATCTAATCTTTTGCACGATTGACTACTTATCAGGTCAGTTCAACGGTTCAGCCTTCCTCCTTTCTGATCAGACCTACAGCTCCTCCTATTTCCTCCTATTCCATGTGCATTATATTATATTATATTAATAAGATCGAAATATATAATATATATTGCATTGAGTTATAGAGTGGTACGTGGCTTCTCCTCCTCCATTCCATTAGTAGATATATATTATATTATATTAAAATGATATCTTTATGTATTGTGTAACTCCATGCCTTCTTACTCTGATTCATTTAACTCTTCAAAAAATCAAGAAAAGCCAAAGCAGAAAAAAGCAACAGAGCAGATCAAGAAGAAGAAGATGGGTGCATACCTCTGGGTGTAACAACCAGAAAAAGAAAAGAAAAGATGAAAATTTTCGAAAGCTGAAAATTTTCTAAGTCTACTAGATATAGCCTAGCTATAGCGAATGTACCTGTTCGCTATAACCTAGCTATAGCGAGAGAGCCTTCTCGCTATAACGAAAATACTTCTAGCTATAGCGACTGCGGGCATTCCATACAAAAATCAAGGAGTTGCTCGCCGTAGTGCACGCTATAGCAAAAGCGAAGGTCTGTGACTGACACGAGCTTGCCGTAGCGAGGGTTATGGCTCGCTATAGCGAGGGTTAGTCCGAAAAAGCGTGAAAATTGAGATTTTGACCTTTTTAAACTTCCAAACTCTTTCTTTCTATATAAACTGATCTAAGCTTCGACTAACAGAGAGGAAAGGGCTGTGGAGAGAGAGAGAGACCTAGAGAAGGAAGGAGAACAAGCAAAGAGGTAAGCCATCTTGAGATTTCCTTAGCTTTTCTCCCTAGCATGTTATTCTTCTCTCTTTGCCCTCTCTTTCTATGGTTTTAGTAGTTGATTTGGGTTTGGTTCTGAAGAGAGAAAGTGGAAAACCACCATTGAGGAAGGGTAGAGCTCATGTAGCTTCCTTTCTTCTTCTTTCCTTTCCTTTTTGAGAGCTTGAGAGAGGAAGGAGAGTGAGTGGAATTCTAGAGAGAGAATCCCTAGTTTCCTACATGAGTAATAGGGGTTTGCTTCGATGAAGAGCCCTTTTAGCCTTGTGAGTACTTATTTAAGTTATGAGAGAATAATTCTATGCTCTTTGTTGTGCTTAGGCTCAAAGGAAGCAACTCCATCTAGTTGTGAGTGTGAAATCAAGACGGGAGAAGAGAAATTGAAAGGGAAGATTTGTGTTAGCCGATAAGGTACCTCTCTACTCTTTCTTGTTGCATTCTTGGACGTGTAATAGTCATTGTATGCATGTGTGTGTGCTTGTATGATGAGATATGCCATTGATGTTGCCTTGATGCATTGGTACCAATATATGTATGATATGAATTGTGGAAATTACTTGGGTGAGGTGGTACCGAAAGTCCCTTGAGATGGGTGAGGTGGAGCCAAAAGTCCCTAAATCAAGGGTGAGGCCAATCCAAAAGTCCCAAAGCTCGGGTGAGGCTAGACCAAAAGTCCCTAGAGCCTATTCTTGGCATTGATATGATATCATGGCATGAAACACATATATTGTATCATTGTGACTTGTTTGCATACTTTGATTGATTTATATATCTTGATTGCTTCTTGAATGAGTATGAGCTATTGAGATTCCCTGAATCTCACCCCCTTCCCTCTCCTATCTTAACATCTAGGTGGAGCTCAAGAGCCTAAGAGTGGAGGTCATGAGGCATAGAAGGCCTTGTTTTGCCACTTTTGCACTCTTACACCTAGGTTGATGTATAGGAAGACTAAGTACTTTTGTATGTATATTATTTTGAGTTGTAAATATGTGAGCACATGTAAACATATGAATAAGTGATGTATGAATGGTGTAAAGAGCCAAAGTAATGGAAATGTGATATTTGGCCATTTAGTGGCTTATATGAAATGGTGCATTTTGCTCCGTAGCCAAGTGAAATTGAAATGTATGATGACTTGGATCACTTGAGTAATTCATATATGCTATGTTTGTACTTTCAAACTTGCCCAAAAGATGCTAGAGCATGTAGGAGGCTATTTGGACCCACATTGAACCATTTTGGGTGCCAAAACTGCCAATTTGGTGAGCTCCATCAAAGTATGACTAGATGAGCTGTTCTTGACATGAAATTTAGCATGCCTCTAGAGTCTATTGAGAGGTTATTGAGAAGCTAAAAGGGGTAATATTTGGAGGTCTAGGGAATATTTGGTGAATTGTTGAAATTTGAAAATTTTAATGGTTTGGTCATGGTACTGTGCAATAAGTCCGAAAATGAATCCATGTCATTCATAGACCAAATGGTATCCAATTGTCATGAAATTTTATGAGCATAAAATAGATATCCACAGTGACCTATACCAACTAGAAGAACCTCAATTGGAGGTCTGTAGAGAGAGAAACGACTTTCTGAAGTTCTGTATCAGCATCAGGGAAATTTTTGACCTTCATTACTGTTACATCAGTTTTTGAGGTCCAAGAGCTCCGGAACTGATCTGGAATTATTTTTATCCTCTAGTTAACATCTGTAGCTTTCCAAATTGGTATAGATTGACCAGATTGGATTTTTTTGGAATTAATTACGAATTTTCAAAATTCATGACAGTAAACTGCACCAGTATCAGGGACAGCTGGACCTCTGTGTCTTTTTCGATGTCAAAGACGGTTCAAAAGCTGAGATTGTGGTTAGGAGTTATTTTTAGTGTGAATTTAACATCCAAATATTTCTAAGGACCTATGATTTGCTTGATTCCTATTTTTCTATAATTATTTATGATTTTCCAAAGTTGGAGCCAAAAATCTAACTTATGGGCTCATTTGAGAAATTGCATTTTCTTGGTTTTTGGCTTCATACCCGTGGTTTATGAGTTGTTTGAGGCTATGTACAAGTCTTATAAATGGTAATTGAGTAGAGAAGGTGCATGATGGGTTCACAGAACCCACGGGGTAAAATATGACCAGTTTAACCTCGACTTAAAGTAGTAAAATACCACGGTTTTGGTCATTTTCCTGGGAAATCATATGGAATCAAGCCTAGAGGGAGATGAATTGGCGTTAAGTTACTATGGTGTTACACTGGGCACTTCCTTCTTCAGATTTGAGTGTGCGTTGGCTGCTCTGCATCAAGACTTTAGACTCGATTTTCAAATCGCTATGCTTCAACCTTCAACTTCAGGTATGGTTTCAGATTTCAGAAATCATAACTTCAAATTTATTAGATCAAAACTCTTTCTACTGGTTGCTATTGTTGCTCACTGGCTTTTTCTCTTTTGCTGTTTGGGAAAGTAGATCCAGGGCCAGCTACTTTGTTCAGAGCTCTGAGTTTTGATCTTTATATAATGCGTTGTGACAGAACCGCAACATCGTTCCGTTACGGCCGCAATACCGTTCCGTTACGGCCCATTAGTGTGATATTTGATCTCTTTGTGGTTGCGGATTGATGCGGATGCAGCCCAAGCTGCATCCGCAATATTGTGGCCGCATTTTGTAATGTGGCCCGCAATTTAAAACTATGGGAGGTACAGTTACGAAGCCTTTTTTATCACCATGGATGCTAAGCATGCTGAAAAAGTCAGCATTGCCATTGCTTGCTGAGGACTTATCAAAATCAAGTGATGGGTATGGCCTCCTCACTGGAGGTGTGGCAATCTTTTTTTGAATATCAAAAGAACCCTGGATTGAAAAGAAAAGCTTCAATAATGTATCTTGATTTTTCATGATGTAGTAAATATTGGAAGATAAGCAAATATTAGAAGAAAGAAGATTATCTTTAGCAAAAAGGGAGGAAAAAATAAAAATAAAAGGATACTAGCGATGAAGCTGTGATCTGCTACTTGAAAATATGTCAAATAAAAAACCAAATATCTCTGAGATGAGAAATTTTAATAGACTATTGTAGTAAACATAAATCACTAAGATGGTAAGGAACTTCATTAGATGGTACTTCAAAATAAAGCCAATAGATCCAAAACCAAATCCTTCCAAAACAAAAAAGTAAAGAAATACAGAAAGCTTCCAAGAAATGACAAAACAGTTCACAGGCTTCCCATGGACATCATACAATGAAAAGTCACCTGCTCAACAAATATGCATGCTATAGGTTCATTATATAAATGGCACATCCATTGACCACGTATTTGTGCAGTTAAAAACCAAATAGGACACTCTTTATCAAGGATTGGAAGGGCTTTATGGAAAACATGGTTACCCCACGAGTTCTTGTCACTGGAGGCAGGATTTGTACCATGTGGCTTGTAAGGATGCTTTCCTCAAGAGAAAGTTTCATATTGGCATGAAAAGACTTGATCTTGCAACCATGTATCCAAAGTCGTAGACCACATCTAGTTGCAAAATCAGATGGCTTAGCCATAATCAATTTGTATGCGAATAGAAAAGGTAAAATGTGTGAAAAGAACAATGGTTTAAAGGAAAAAAAAAAGATTTATAGAGTTTTCTTTCTTCTTTTGAAATGCCAGCAGCAGAATGGATTCATAAATGAACTCTATAAGGAACCAATAAATGCTAATTAATAAAGTAACCACTAAGTGGTTCTAACTCCTAAGTAGTACTTTACTCCTTGTGATGAACTTATACTGCTAATTAATAAAGCAACTACCAAGCGGTTTTAACACCTAAGTATTATTGACATATATTGATCCATAATCCTAGTTTATTTGAAATTGATAGGTAAACAACTCCCAAAATATCATAGCTTTTTTATTTAAGCCCATATAAACATTTGGGAAATACCCCAAGAGATTGCAACATAACTTATATGCAAAATGAATATCCTTTTTGCTCTATAAAGCTAATTAGAACCTAGAAGTAATAAATCTACCTGTTCAGTTGGTCAGGGCCCGTAAATGGAATGAGTGCCTTTGATATCCAGCATAGTGAGATATACTCCATCTATTGAAAGCAACGTATGAGCACAATAACTCTTAAGAGGCTTAGCCCTGTTAAAAATCATCTGTAGAACAAGCATAGCATGCAGTAAGGATCTACAACGAGTGCTTTGACATCTAGTCCATAAATCATATTACCTTAGTCCAGAAATCATATTCAATGGAAGAAGTGACACCATTCCATAGCCTAATAAAACCAAAGAATAGTTAGACTAAATAAAAACTAGTAATGTTTAGCATTTGAAATATAAGGAGTTCTATAGCAACCTATATAACATGCTGCATGTAATATCTGGTGTTTTAACACTCTAATGAATTAGTTTGAAAAGCAAGTCCCTTGTATTGAATGATTTAAGGCCAAATAAAATTAAGATAAAATTTTAAATAATGAAAAATGAGGATTTGAGTGTTAAGTTGCTTAGAAATCGAAGTTAGAGTGATTTAAAAAATTGGCCGAAAGTATAGTAACATTTTTGTAAATAGGGGTACTTTTTGGAAAACTCATAAGAGGATTTTTAATGAAAAAATTGAGTTTTCCGAAATTCTCAAAGGCCCTGAAAACCATGGGAAGCCCCGAGACAGTTAAAACCCCTCTGATATATGTTTTTGAATATTGGTTGACCCGAACTTTAACCTCTTCATTCGGAACATTTTTAATCCAAATTGAGTGATTTCAAAGCTATTTTATAAAATAGAGGACATAAATTTTATGATAGAAAAAATAGTTCTAAAAAAAGAGTTAAAATGAATTTAAAACGAAAATGCCACGAACGTAGGACATAAATGTCATTTTTAATGAACAATTTTTTCTCAATTCTTCTTTATATTAGGTGTCCTCTTCCCTCTCCCAAATAATCGACTTATGGTTCTGTCTAAAAAATAGAAAGAAGCTAGGGAGAAGGACGCATAAGGAGAGCTCAAGAAGAATACAAAGAAGCTAAGAAAAGGTATAGAATTCTAAAGTTTTTCATGGCTTTCCTTTTAGAAAACTTGTTCTCTCTTTGCTCTTTTCCATGGTTTGGATGGATGAATTGGGTCTATTTTGGCCTTGGTTCAGAGGAGAAAGATTAGAAATTCAAGAAGGAAGCTAAAGCAAGAGAAAAGACTCTCGAATAAGCAAGGAAAATAAGGTATGAATCATAGTTTCATTTGCTCATCTTCCCTTGCTCTTCATGTGTGTGTCTTGACCAAGAGGAAAGCTTATAGGGGGGAGGAATTTCTAACCTAGAGCAAGTAAGAATCTTAGGAATTAGGCTATAAGAACTTAGGAAATGCAATGAAAATTGAAAAAAAGCCATTGGAATTCAAGAGAGAACAACTAGGGATTTTTGAGTGCATTTTAAATTCTGTTTTGATCAATGAATTCCCTAGTTTATGTGAGTGTTTGTTTGAGTGACCCTTAGGAAGCCTCCTAAGTGTCTCTCCCTTCAAGAAAAATTTGGAAACTCTATGGGTCCCATTTTCTTCCATTGTCTTAGCTTAGGACAGATGAGGGAGCTAGGGAGTGTTTCAAATTGTTCCAAACTTGGTTTGGGACTTTATGTGATGGAAGCAGAAGAGAGGAAATATTGGAAAAAATTTAGAAGTTATAGATTGAGAGTTGGAGCTATAGGTTTCATAATATGACTTAAAGAAGCAACATGTGTTTAGGCTCTTGTAAATGAGTGTGTGATGGCTCTAAGGATTCCAAATGGAGTTAAGAGACCTAGATATAAGAAGAGAATGAAGCCAAGAACTTGAATTATGGTAGTTATTTCATTAGGCCTTTTAGGGAACCATTTTGTAGCTATAAGATAAAGTATGTTGCTTTAGTGTGTGCTTAGTGCTAAGGCTTGTTCCAAGAATGTAATGGGATGTTATTTGTTGTATTTAGGCTAAAGAAATCAAACTCTATCTATATGTGGGTGTGAGACCAAAAAAGGGAAGAAATAGCCAAAAGGAAGACTTATATCATTGCTAAGGTAGCTCTTCACTTCTTCTTATTGCATTCTTGGATATGTAATTGTTATTGTATGCTTGTATATGCATTTGCATGACGAGACATGCCATTTGATGTTGCCTTGTTGCATTGATACCAATATGTTTCTTGAATTATGTTTTGGTTGTGAAATTTTCTCTTAAGGGCGAGGTGAAGCCAAAAGTTAATCCAAAAGTCCCAAAATGAGTTAAGGTTAGACCAAAAGTCCCTAGAGCTTATTTTTGGCTTTGATATGTTTTTATAGCATGTAAATTATATTTTGAACAATTCTTAATGGTATTGGATGCCTACTTGTATATTTTGACATGTTCATATGCCTTGATTGCTTACTTGAATGAGTGTGTGAGCTATTGAGATTTCTTGAATCTCATCCTCTTCCCTTTCCTATCTCAACATATTTAGGTGGAGCACAAGAAGCCAAAAGTGGAAGCCAAGGCACTATATAGATCATACTTTGCCATTAATGTAGTTCTTGATGTAAAGAAATGTTAAAGTTTATATATACATATTATTTTTGAGATATGAATATTTGAGCAAATATAAAAGTATGTATCTGTTGTGTATGAACCAAATTTGAAACCAATTCAATGAGAATATGTGTTTTGGGTACTCGGAGGACCACTTTTAAATGTGTATTATAGCTTGTGGCATGGTGAATTTTTGATGTATGGCAGTTTAGACTATTTGGGAAGCTTGTATATGCTATGTTTATGTTTTAAAACTTACCCAAAAGGTGGTAGAGAAATTAAGAAGCCATTTGGACCAACTTTGACCCTTATATAGTGCCAAATTTGCCATATCCGTGAGCTATATTAAGATATGACCAAATGAGCTTTTTTTGGCCTGAAATTTGGCATGCATATAGTTCATATCTAGAGCTTTTTGAGAAATTAAAGTTCATATTATTTGGAACTTTAGAGAATTTTTGGTAAATTTTTAAAGTTGTCAAATTTTGACAAAATTGGCATTATTACTATGCAAATAGTTAGATTCTTTGCCACTGTCATTCGTGGGCCAAATAGTGTCCACTGACTATGAAATTTTATAGGCATAAACTAGATATGATAATCTTTCTGTAACACTTAAGAACACCTCATTTGGATTTATATTGAGAGAGAAATAAATTTTTGAAATTTTAGATCAATATTAAGGATGCAGTCAAACATCTGTTATTATTCTATCAATTTTTATGGTTTGATTGCTTCTATTTTGATCTAGACTTATTTGTCCCCTCAAGTTAACTTTCCAGAATGGCATGGTTTGTTAGGTTTTGATTTTTCTAGAATTAGTTATAAAATTTTGAAGTTCATATCAGTAACCTGTGACAACAAACCTAGGTAGCCGAACCTTTCATGCTTTTCTATTGTCAATTGTGGTTCAACTGGGGTTTCATGGCATGGAATGATTTTTAACCTATATTAGACATTTAGAGCTTTCCAAAAAGCTATTATTTTCTTGATTTCAATTTTTCTAGAACTTATTATGATTTTTCAAAGTTGGTGACAGAAACTTGAATTTTGGACTCGAGGCAAAACTCTAATTTTTCTTATATGTGGCTCCCAAACTGAAATGTATGGAATGTTTTGCAATCATTATGACTTATTTAGATGGAATATAAGTAGGGGATAATATTGAGGACTCCACGGGACCCACGGAGTAAAATTTAAAATTTTAAAGTATTACACAATGCAAGAAAATGCTATTATTTTATTCCCTTTTTCTTTGAAATTATGTAAAACCTTGTGAAATCAAGCTTGGGTATGAGGATATAGAGTTTAATCACTTATGGTATTACATTGCATTAAGCTGTTTCTACTTGAAAACTAATAAAAAAAACCATCCAATTCTTCTTGCCATCAAGGCTATGAGCAACTGCGAACAAACTTTTTTTTTTTTAGTTTTAGAATCCTTCTTGAACTCTCAAAGCAACCCTTTTTGCAATGAACAACTCACAAGTCTATCTTCAATAAGCTATTCACCTATCAGTCCCATGCTGGAAAGTCAATAAATAAATTTAAGATAATGTTTGAAGTGATAAAAGAACAAGGAATATGGTAAATCAAGCTTTGTACATTAATTTACAAGCCTCCCTTTCCATAACACTTATTTCAATTTTCAAATGTGATTATGGAACAATGCCAAAACCCTTTTCCCTAGGGACTTTAAAATCTATCAAAAAATCAAATATATTTTTTTTAAAATTAATAAAAATCTCTGGGAGGAAGTTGTTCTGAGTAACAGTCTTTCCTACAAAATGAACAACAAAGGCAAAATAAATGAGAATATTTCTTACTTCAGAAATTAAGCCTTTTCCTTCTAAATACTATTTTAAAAATAATTTTTAGAAATTTATTCATGTTTAGAATTTTCAACAAAGAAAATTCACTTTTTGAAATTTGGAAACAAAAAAATACAAACATTTATTTCCATAATAATAATATCACAAATTCATTATGACAAAAAGTACATTGTTAGTTTTTCGTAAAATACAAAATGTTATCATTAGTCAACAAATATCTACATCAGTTTATGTTTTCAAAAGAATCTAGAATAACAGGCTCTTTATCCAATGAAATGAGTTAAAGTTAGGCGAAAAAAAAAAATAGCAGTTGCTTTTATATACATGTTAAGTAACTCATAACTTATCACAACCTTTAGGTTTTTTAGTTTATATTCAAATATTTTACTACATATTTTATTTTACTCACATAATTTACAAATCACCTTTATATATTGTTACATACATTTATTATCATTGCAGACCACAAACTATTTTTTAAAAGTAGGGAGAGCAAGTTGGAGATCTATGTTCAGCTTTAAATTTAATACATAAATAAACCCTTGAACATATGTTGAATGTAACAAAAAAATAGAAAAGCCTATGATCTCAAATTATGATTTTTTTTTAATAAAACAAGGTTGTACGGATCTTGAAAGGTATAAGAAAGTATTAACAATATGTGAGACAAGATGGTTAAAGAGATTAAGAAATTGGAAAAAGAGATACTTAATAAATCAAGAGGCTTTGGAACTGAGGATAAAAAATCTTAGTGATGGGATGTAAGTGTGCAAAATAAAGTTAAGGTAAAAAAGGAATGTCATAAAGCATGGTCTTTGTGTAAAAATAATAAAAATTAGAAAAAAAAATAAGATAGCTAAGAAAGATACTAAGAAGGTAGTGAGCGAAGAGAGCTAAGGCACTTAATGGGTTATACAAATCATTAGGTACTAAAGTTGGGAAAGAAGTATTTACAAGTTAGCTAAAAATAAGAAAAGAAAGACAAGAGATGTAGATAAAGTGCAATGCATTAAGGATGAAGAAAAGGAAGTCTTGGTCATGGAACAAAATATCAAGGAAATGTGGAAGGATTATTTTTATAGGCTATTAATGAGGCACAAGGGATTTTATTATACTCGAATAGGCTATTAAGAAGAGGACTAAAATTATACCTTTTATTGTAGGATTCAAGAGTCAAAGGAAAAAGAAGCATTAAAGAGGATGAAGAATGACAGAGCAGTTAGATTAGATAACATACTTATTGAGGTATAAAAAAGTTTGGAAGTGAAAGGTATAAATTGGCTCACAAAGTTATTTAACAAGATTATAAAATCTAAAAGAATATTGGACAAGTGGAAGAGAAGTACTTAATCTTTATTTATAAGAACAAGGGGAATATAATTATGTAGGAATTAAGCTAATGAGCCACACTATGAAGTTATAAGAGAAGATAATGAAGTAAAGATTAAGACAAGAGACTTACATTACAAATAATCAATTTGATTTTATGTTAGGAAGGTCAATCATAGAAGTAATATACTTACTGTAAAGATTGATAGAGAGATATCAATGAAATAAAAAAGACTTACACATGATATTTATCGATTTGGAAAAGACATACGACAGGATGTTAATAGAGGTTTTGTGGAAGGCTCTGGAGAAAAAAGAGAATTTACATTACTTATGTTTGAGCAATTCAAAATATATACGATGTGATTACAACTAATATGAGAACAAAAGATGGGTCTACAGAAGATTTTTTGATAATTATTGATCTACATTAGAAGTCAATTTTGAATCCTTATCTTTTTACTTTGGCCTTGGATGTACTTACTAAATATATCCAGAAGTTGGTGCCATAATGCATGCATTTTGCAGATGATATAGTCTTAATTGGAGAGTCGAAAGAGAAATAAATGAAAAGTTAGAGATGTGAGAGACTAGCTTTGAAAGCACATAGATTCTGTTTAAGTAGAAGTAAAATAGAGTATATGGAATGTAAGTTTAATAAAAGGCACATTAATTCTAATGTAGAAGTAAAAATTAGAGAACATACTATACCATAAGTCATATGGTTTACATATCTTGGGTCTATCATACAACATAACAGGGATATAGAAGAAGATGTAGACCATGGAATTCAAGCAAGGTAGATGAAATAAAGGAGAGCTTTAAATGTATTAGATGAGTAGATATACTAGTCAAGATAGAATTATAAATGAATACATTAGAAAGAAAGTTGATATCATAACTATTGTGAAAAAGATTGTAGACTTGCACCTTAGATGGTTTGGACATGTGTAGAGAAACCCTATAAAAGTCTTAGTAAAGAAAGTAAATTAGTTAGGAAGTAGTCCAATAGCTAGAGATAAAAGGAGACAAAGAAAAAACTATATGCAAAACTATTAAGAAGGATTTAGACTTAAATGGTTTGTTTAAAAATATGATTCACAATATAACTTTATGGTGTCATTTGATTCATGTAGCTAACCCCACTTAGTGGGAAAAGGTTTGTCGTTGTTCTTGTTGTAAGGTCGTAAATCATAATATCCTATTAAAACATGAGAGAAGATATGTAATCTTTTTAATTTTTAAAATTATTGGATTTAATATTAAGTAGCTTTGGTTTAGAGAAGCTATACCCATTTTCTTTTAATTATTGTTGTTTTATGTCACATCTAGTTTTTAGAATAAATAAATGTTAGCAAAGAAAAAAATGTTGTACTTATTGTTAGGACCTAAACAAGACAAAAAACTATAATCCAATTTGTACTAGGTGGTATCACTGAATTGACCTACTGAATGCATGTAGCAACTTTTTAAAAAAAGTTAAAACGCACAATTATTAGTGGGAGTAATTCCATATCTACAATCAAGTCATTCAATATAATATATGGGTGTAAAAATTAAGGATATCTTGCATTTTACTAATAAAATCCATTACAAGAAAAAAGACAATGTAAAATAAAGGACCATGATGAACAATATAAACCTTTGATACACTCTAAGACTTCAATGAATTCCTGAACATTGCTTGCATATGACAATTCCTAGGTTCACACTTGGCCATCGTGTAACACCATAGTGACTTAACTCCAATTCATCTCCCTCTAGGCTTGATTCTATATGATTTCCCAGGAAAATGACCAAAATCGTGGTATTGCACTACTTTAAGTCGGGGTTTAACCAGTCATATTTTGCCCCGTGGGTCCCATGAACCCATCATTCACATTCTCTACTCAATTACCCTTTATAAGACTTGTACATAGTCTCCAAAAACTCATAAACCACGGATATGAAGCCAAAAACCAAGAAAATGCAATTTCTCAAATGAGCCCATAAGTCAGATTTTTGGCTCCAACTTTGAAAAATCATAACTAATTCTAGAAAAATGGAAATCAAGAAAATTATAGCTCTCTAGAAGGATTTGGATGTTAACTTCCCACTAAAAATAATTCCCAACTACAATCTCCACGTTTGGACCATCATTGACATTGAAAAAAGACACAGAGGTCCTGCTGTCCCTGATACTGGTGCAGTTTACTGTCATGAACTTTAAAAATTCGTAATTAATTCCATAGAAATCCAATCTGGGCAATCTATACCAATTTGGAAAGCTATAGATGCTAAATAAAGGGGGAAAATAAGTCCAGATCAGTTCAGAGCTCTTGGACCTCGAAAATCGATGGAATAGTAACAAAGGTCAGAAACTTCCCTGATGCTGATACAGAACTTCAGAAAGTTGTTTCCCTCTGTTCAGACCTCCGATTGAGGTGCTTCTAGTTGGTATAGGTCACTGTAGATATCTAGTTTATGCTCATAAAATTTCATGACAATTGGACACCATTTGGTCCATGAATGACATTGATTCATTTTCGGACTTATTACACAGTACCATGACCAAACCATTAAAATTTTCAAACTTCAACAATTCACCAAATATTCCCTAGACCTCCAAATATTACCCAATTTAGCTTCTCAAGAAGCTCTCAATAGACTCTAGAGGCATGCCAAATTTCATATCAAGAAGAGCTCATCTAGTCATACTTTGACGAGCTCATAAAATTAGCGATTTTGGCACCCACAATGGTTCATAATGGGTCCAAATGGCCTCCTACATGCTTTAACATCTCATGGGCGAGTTTGAAAGTACAAACATAGCATATATGAATTCCTTAAGTGATCCAAAACAATACACAACTCAAACTCACTATGTTACGGGACAAAATGCACCATTTCATATAAGCCACAAAAGGGCCAAATTCTACATTCTCATTACTTTGGCTCTTTACACAAGTCATACATCACTTACACATATGTTTACATGTGCTCACATATTTACAACTCAAAAATAATAGGTGCATCTTCATTATGACACCTCTTTACAATAAAAGAACTAAAAGAACTATACAATTCTCTACACATTCTCAACTAAACTCCTTGGTGTGCACTTGATTCTCCTTGAGCTCCACCTAAGATGTTAAGATGGGAGAGGGAAAGGGGTGAGATTCAGGGAATCTTAATAGCTCATACTCATTCAAGAAGCAATCAAGATATATAAATCAGTCAAAGCATGCAAACAAGTCACAATAACACAACATATGTGTTTCATGCCATGAATAACATATCAATGCCAAGATTAGGCTCTAGGGACTTTCGGTCTAGCCTCACCCGAGCATTGGGACTTTTGGGTTGGCCTTACCCTTGGTTTAGGGACTTTTGGCTCCACCTCACCCGTCTTAAGGGACTTTCGGCACCACCTCACCCGAGCAATTTTCATAATTCATATCAAAAGCATATTGGTACCAATGCATCAAGGCGACATCAATGGCATATCTCATCATACAAGTATATACACAAGCATACAATGACTATTACACATCCAAGAATGCAACAAGAAAGAGTAGAGAGCTATCTTATCGGCTAATACAAATCTTCTCTTTTAATTTCTCTTCTCCCGTCTTGATTTCACACTCACAACTAGATGGAGTTGCTTCCTTTAAGCCTAAGCACAACAAAGAGCATATGATTATCCTTTCATAACTCAAATAAGTACTCACAAAGCTAAAAGGGCTCTACATAGAGACAAATCCCCACTACATATGTAAGAAACTAGGGATTCTCTCTCTACAATCCCACTCACTCTCCTTCCTCTCTCAAGCTCTCAAAAAGGAAAGCAAAGAAGAAGAAATGAAGCTACATGAGCTCTACCCTTCCTCAAGAGTGGTTTTCCACCTTCTCTCTTCTGAACCAAACCCAAATCAACTACTAAAACCATAGAAAGAGAGGGCGAAGAGAGAAGAATAACATACTAGGGAGAAAAGCTAAGGAAATCTCAAGATTGCTTACCTCTTTGCTTGTTCTCCTTCCTTCTTTAGGTCTCTTTCTTTCTCCACAGCCCTTTTCTCTCTCTTAGTCGAAGCTTAGGTCGGTTTACAGAGAAAGGAAGAGTTTGGAAGTTTTAAAAAGGTCAAAATCTCGTTTTTCACGTTTTTTCGGACTAACCCTCGCTATAGCGAGCCATAACCCTTGCTACGGCGAGCTCGTATCAGTCTCAGACCTTTGTCTTCGCTATAACGTACGCTACGATGAGCAACTCCCTGGTTTTTGTATGGAATGCCCGCACTCACTATAGCTAGAAGCATTTTCGCTATAGCGAGAAGGCACTCTCGCTATAGCTAGGCTATAGCGAACAGGTACATTCGCTATAGCTAAACTATAGCTAGCAGACTTAGAAAATTTTCAGCTTTCGAAAATTTTCAACTTTTCTTTTCTTTCCCTTTTCTTTTCTCTTTTCTTTTCTTTTTTCTGGTTGTTACACATCGTGGTGCCTATGTTCCATAAACCATGAATAAACTTCATTAAGTCCTATGTACTACGTACCATATTTACAAAATAAAAATTGAGCTGCACATGTAAAGAAGCCCATTAGTATGGTCAAATGAAAAAAATAACAGTGATTATGCAATGAACAAGGTCAAGTGAATAACTCTTTTTACCTTTATTGGAACAAGCTCAGGACCAAAGTTTCGAATGATTATATTTTAGAGAAAATATGTTAATATACAGTAAAACACAAAAAATGAGAAACTTGGTTACCTTTGGTTAAATCTCAACCTAAGATATTCAATACACTTTCTTCCTTCCATCATATCCCCCATGCCTATATCCGTACATTGCTTGCGATAAACCCTTTTGCAAACTTACGTACAATAGATACCACAATCATATATTAACCTATACTAAAATATATAATAAATGGAATGTCTCAAATTCAAATCTCTAATACATACCAAGCATCTAGTTTAAAAGATATAGATGTAGGTATTGCAAATGGTGAATGAGATATATATATATATATATATCTACATGATATATATATCATGTAGATATGAGTAATTTAAAATTAAACACAATTCATAAACATTTTTATCCAAACCCTAGAAAAGAGTTTAACTATTCATAATCAAAAATAAAATCCTAAAACTAATCCTAAGTGAAGTTATAAAGAAAAGAAAGTAAGAAATGAGACAAAATTAATAGCAACAATTTTAGGAAGGATCCTTTAAGTCTCCCATGGTGTTGGTAGCTTTCAGAGCCTTTCCTTTAGTTGAGACATGCCTTTTTGATCCCTAGATACTCCTATATATAGAAAATAAAAGAGAGAGTTAGACTCCTACTATAACTCTAAAAGAAAATAAAATAACTATGTCATAATCAAAACAAAACAACTTTATCCTAATTTAAAATAAGAAATTTAAAAGTAATATTATCCAAACAGAGCACTTAAATAACTAAAAGATAAAAATAATTTAATTAAAATATATTCATAATCTCCAACAAATTGTATCATTATCTAATTAATTGAATTAAAATATCCCAATTTTAAGGTCAATAAAATATGTAATTTTTATGCTTATTATAATATCCAGCCTCTCTAGAACTAGATTAAAACCGATAAGATTATAAAAGAGGACCCCAGAATGAAATGATTAGAGGCTAAACAAGATTAGAATAATAATATAGACATTTAGAAATGAGAATACAAAACTAATGATGGCCTGAAATTAAAGCGAAAGTGACTAAATGAAGAAGCCAAAAATGTCATGGCATTTTTGTAATTTTAAGTAACTTTTTGAAAACTTAAATGAGGAAGCCTTAAATGATAAAATTGAGTATTTTAGGGTTCTCAGAGGCTCCAAAAACTATAGAAACCCTTAGAATAGTTAAAACCTCTTCGATGTATAATTTAGGTCATTAGTTGACTGAAATTTGACCAGCTTGTTCGGTAAGCTTGAAATTCAATTTAGGTGAAACCAAAATCATTTTATGAATTAAAGGATCTAAATTTTTATATGAAAAAGATTGTTCTCAGAAAGGAGCTAAAATGAGTGAAAATGAGAAAAATGAAATTGAAGGGCAAAATAGGAATTATGAAAAATGTTATAGCTTAACCCTTTCCTTTTTAATTCTGTCCATCATGGCCTAAGTCTCTCAAAATAGAATCTAGACCATCTAAACCAGAGGAGAGAGGTGCACCAAGGAGAGAGGAAGAAGAAGGAAAGAAGGCCAAGGAAAAGGTAAGAAAATGGCATTTTTTCATGGCCTTGCCTTTACTAACTTGGTTCTCCTTCTTGAGCTCTTTCTTTTGGTAGTTTTGGTTTTTAGGAAGAAGCATTTTTGTGGCTGATTTGTTGGAGGAAGGAGAGAGTTTAAAGAAACTAAGCCAACCATCAAATTTCTCTCTTGAAAGGCATTAGAACAAGGTCAAGGTAACTCAAATTCACTCATTTATGGGTGCCAAGGCAAAGAAAGTAAGGAAAAAGGAAGTCAACAAGTGGGTTAGTGGTATATCCAAGTCTCTAGAATTACAAGGTAGCTTTATCTCCCTTTCTTGCATACATTTGAATATTTGAATGACTTGTGATGCTTGTATGTATTGTTGCTTAATGCATTCATGATGTATGTTTTAACATAAGTTCCATATTGAGCTATATGAATGAGAATGATATATGTTTCGGCTCTTAGCTCACCTAAGGCTTGGAATTAAGAATAGTAGCTCTTCCTTGGCCCATGGGTTGAGAAAAGTTAAGACTAGCAAGTTTATGATGATGCTATGGTTAAGAAAGAAATGAAGTTTCATGTTTTATGATGCATTTGACTCATATGAAGCATTAGCATTGCATTCTTACATCACATACATAGCATACACTCATGGCATTTTTGTATGTATTGTACTGGTTGAGATTAACTACTAAGATTCTCTTAAATCTCACCCTCCGTACTCCCACTAACCACTTCAGGTTCTCCAAGCCAAGGTCAAGTCCAAGAGATCATAGATAGTAGGAAATTATGTATTAGAATCCCTTCTTATACTAGAATTTATGTATATGTATTCATATGATGCTTTACATATACAAGACACACTTATGATGTATATGATAATGGTACTTCATGTTTTATAATGGAACCATGTATAAAAGTATGAGAGTGTGAATGTAGAATAAGTTATGAGAATATATTAGAGTTATGATGACATATGGCTATGTTGATTATAATAGGAATGTATGTATTCTCGTACGTCAAAGGGTTAAATTTTGATCCACCTATTTTGGAATGATATGAAATGGTTAGAGAAGTTATTTAGGATGGAAGAAATGTGTTCAAAGTGAAAGAAACCTAATTGGATACCAAATGGTCTAAATTGGTACCTAAAATGGTTTGAAATTTTTCATAAACAACTCTTATGTCAAAAGTGACTTAGATAACCTAGTTTGAGCCAAAGATTTGGAATGCATTCAGAAACCTCAGAGAGATTTTTTTTAAGCTAAGAACCATAATTTTTGGAGTTGTACAGAATATTTCACAAATTTTTGAAATTGGACAGAAATTTTAAATAGGTCTTGTCATTATTCACATTTAGAATTTCATGTCATTTAGGGGGCAAATAAAGTCTAATGCTTATGAAATTTTATAAGCATATATCTAACATGATAAGCTTTTTAAAGCCACTAAATTTGCATGAAAATGAGTTGTGTAAAGGGAGTTATGAATTTTTGAAATTAGAGGTCTGATGGTGCCTGAATACTATAGTAGCTTCTAATATACAATAGATTTCATAGGCCAAATGAACTTAGCTACCCTTGAAATTTGTACAAAAATTAGCTCTCATCTCAAGAGTACCTAATTTGGAGTTGTGTAACTCAAGATATGCAATTTCAAAATTTAGGTCTACTACATGCCTCCCATTTCTAACCTACGGTATTGTTCCATTATATTTGACTAGACAAATGAATCTAATTTTGCCTGAAATTTTTTTATCACATAGTTCACATCCTAAGCTTTCCATAGATACCTAATTTGCATGATTTGGAGTTGTATAGCCTAAGTTATGAAATTTCAAAGTTAATGCAAATTTTGGCACCCATGCTATCATTTTGGGTTCCATGGGGATTTAAGAGATTCCACGAGTTTTGCACCATAATTTGAGTAAGAGAAGACTTGCTTATGATAAGAGTGAGTTAAGGAAAGGTAAGAACCAAGTTTAGACTCATATAGCTCAAAATGACCCATAAATAGCCCGATTTCGATGTTTAATTTCATTTAAATGTATGTGATTCTTGTATTTATGCTTCATATGTGTATGAATATGCTAAAGAGGAACTAGTTATGAAACTTATCATGGATTCATATAATAATTTTATGAGAATTATAAAATTAATTAACCATTGAAACTATATGTAATTAATTAATTTAAGTTTTCCTTTCAAAGTTATCACAAATGGGCCTAAATTGCCTAAAATAAATTTTCATAATTTAGAAAAACTTAATTGAAACCAAAAATAATGTTTCACTACATCCTAAATGTGAAAAAAATTGTTTTAAAATAAGTTTTCCAAAATGAGTCAAAATTTAGATGGCACTCAAAATGTGGAAAACCAAATCTTATAATAAAAATAATGTAATAATGACAACATTAATATGGGTATAAACTTGAATTTTTTAAGTTGGAAATATTTTCTTTTATCTTGGTATGTCTAGATTATTTTTTGACTATACCTTATTAATAAAATCAATTAGTAATAATAACTAAAATAAAGCTTTAGTCTGGTGGCAACCAAGGATTTTCCCTTCTTTAGTGTATCGTGTTTGAACTTCAGTAGGTCAGCTTGCACAAATTTTTTTCCCTCTTCCCTTGTCATTTTTTTGCTATATTGAAAATGCCTTTACTCTAATAGAAGGCTGGCTTTTTGGTCATTATTTCTTATCAAACCTCTACTGTACACCTCCACTAGAACTATTCTTCAGATAGAAAAAGAATGTAGAGGAAACTAGAACGGTGCTTCCATCATTTGTCTCTTTTGTAGGTGGTTTGACTCCTTCATTTAAGTGATTTTCAACTTCACTTTTGTAGCAATTTTGTTCCATCAATTGCTTTGTTTTTGTGTGTGGTTTTGTTGTTATAAATCATGCTCTATTGTTGCATTTTTTTTGTAGCCAATTCTTGTGTAGAGCTATGCCCATTCAAGCCAACAACTCCAACTTCTTTGTTGTTGGGAGAATATCTTTATTTTTCTTCAATTTTCTCATTTCTTAGTGCATCAATTTCATTTTAAGTTCCCAATCTTCATTGTTGCTATAAGTAATGTCACATCTAAAATGTGACTGTATGGAGCCAGAAAAGAAAAATTTTCAAAAAGTTTGATTTGATTTTCGTTAAAACGAAAACCGAAACCAAAGTAAAAGTAGAGCCGCCACCAAAATTTTAAAGTTTAAAAGGCAAAATTTTGAACAGTCCTTTTTGTAAAAAAAAAAAAAACAAATAGTCTATGAACCAAATACGGATTCGGTAGTCGATTATGAATGGGGAAAGTGTTAGGTACCCCACAACACCTGTTGCTAGGAACAGTTACCCAAAGTCAGTTGTGATAAAATAATACAACCTTTATTATATTTTAATTCTTCTTAACAAATCAGATGCAAAATAAGAAGGAAAGAACTTAAGGAAATAAAATTAAAAGTAAAAAAGGAAAGAAATTAAGAAAATAAAATTGAAAGAAAACATTTATTTATAAGGGCGGATTTGACTTAAGATGAGAACCTAGAGCCTATGTATCCTATGGGAGGGATCAAAGTGTCAAACCATCACAATTTATAAGCCTTTATATGCTAAAGAGAAGACTTTATACTTTGGCCGAAGACCTTGTCGACAAGGTCTTAAATTTCCTAATGTAAAATGCAAGATCTTGTCGATAGGATATTGAATCTTATTTACAAGATATGGTTTCAACCTTAAAATTCCCTTGATTTAATGCCAAATCAATTGTAATATGTGTGTTTAACCAGAAACATTACCACATGGGGCATAAAACATTCCCCATCAAGGACTTCCATGCCTTTGGTGAGGGAATTAATCACTTTCAAGGGACAAATTTATTGAATCTTGCCTATATGGCCCATTTAAACCTACCTCAAATTATTTTCATCCATAACATACTTAAACATACTAGAAACAATTTGATTTGAGACTTACAACATGGATCAAGAACCATTTCTCATGAATGTGGAACCAAAAACCAGAGAATCTCACTTTTACTCTCGGGTTCCAGTGGCAATTTTCTGATAGCAATTTTGAAAAATTATAACTAATTTTAAAAAAATCAAAATTAAGCACATGATAGCTTTCTGGAAGTTCTAAATATTATCTTTATATAAAAACATTTCAAGCCACAATAATATCATTTAGACCACGTTTGACAATAAAAAAGTAATGTAGGTCAGATTGCCCAGTGTTTCTAATATAGTTTGTTGATATAAATTTTAAAAATTTATAACTAATTCCAAAATAATCAAATTTAGGAAAACTATATCAATTTAGAAACCTACAGGTATTAACTAGAGGGAAAAAATAATCCTAAACTAATTCAGAAGCCTTCAGACCCCAAAAATGGATAGAATAGTAGCCAAAGTCTGCTGGTGTCCTTAATACTAATCCAAAGCTTTAAAAAATTATTTCTCCCTCTACAAATCTCCAATTGAGGTACTTCTAGTTAGTATAAGTCACTATGAATGTGTTGTTTCTTCTGAAATTTTATTATCATTGGATACCATTTGACCCATAAGTGATAGAGGTGAACTATTGACTATTTGTATAGTACCACTATCAAATAGACAAAATTTTGCCAACTTTAAAAATTCACCAAATTTTTTTTAGAGCTCTAAATAATATGAACCTTAACTTTCCAAAAATCTCTAGACATAACCTAGAATCATGCTAAGTTTTAGATCAAGAAGAGGTCATTTGGTCAAATCTTGACATAACTCTTGAATTTGGCAAGTTTAGTAGCATAAAATGGTCAATATGGTTCCAAATGGCCTCTTACATGGTTTAGCACCTCTTGGGCAAGTTTTAAAGTAAGAATGCATCATATATGAATTGCCCAAGTGGTCTAAACCATCGTACATATCAATTTCACCATGTTACACACAAGAATGCATAGCTACCTATAAGCCACCAAGTGACCAAATCTTACATTTTCATTGCTTTGGTTCCAAATATGGTTCATACATCATTTATACATACTTTTACACTTAATCAAATATTTACATCTTAAAAGTAACATGGATATATATACTTTGACATTCTTTTACATAAAAGCCATACAAAACTATACAAAGTGTCAAGAAATAACTTTTCAAGCTCCTTGGCTTCTGTAATATCCGATCCTCTAAAAATGAGAAAAAATATGAGAAACGTAACATACAATTTCTCTATCAACGAACGGAACTCACCAAATACAAAAGGAAGTCCCCCAAAATGAAGTAGTTAAGGTCCCAAAAAATTTGGAAAATATTTTAAACTCCTAAATATGAGAATTCTAGGCTTAGACGAAAAGAAAACTGGAGCTAGAATGAAGAAACAATTTCTCACAAAAAGTTTACAAAAAGTAATGGCATTTTTGTAATTTTGAGCAAATTTTAGAATTCACATAGAAGGGCTTTTTAAATGAAAGTTTTGAGTTTTCTGGGGTTCTTAGAGGCTCTGAAAATCATAGAAAGCATCGGGACTGTTAAATTCCTTCTAGTGGATGTTTTTCAAAGTCGGTGTGCTTGAGCTTTGATGGGTTCATTCGAGAAGGTTTTAGCTCCAATTTGAGTGATTTCAAAGTCATTTTATTTAATTGGAAACCTAAATGTTATAATGGAAAAGAAGATTTTCAAAAAGGAGCTAAAACAAAGGAGAAACGAAAATGCCAAGAACAAAGGGCAAAATGAAAATTTTTGAAAAGTGTAACTTATTCCCACCTATATATATGATGCACCCTTCTTCTCCCTTCATTATGCACGATCATATTTTGCCCAAAACCAAAAAAAACCCTAGGGTATGTGTAACACCATAATTCTAGCTCATCTCATGCTTTTGAATAGCATAATTATCATGAAACATACACATAATTCTCATAAAGGAGGCATGAAGATTTGGACTTCTATTTGCAAGTCATCATATCCAAAAGACCCATTCGGTGTCACGTGGACTGTGTGAGTTTATTCTATGCATCCTCATATTTATTTGCATGATTAGAACTCATTTCAATAACAAAAACTAGCTTTAAACCCATGGAAACCAAAAAGGGATATGAGACATGTAGATTCATTTTCGGTAGACTTGGCCTCATTTCTGGGCAAAGTTTGGAAATTCACAACTAAATCCAAAAAAATTGAAAACATGTAATCTCAGTCATTCTGGAAATCTTAAGACGTCTACTTCATGCTAAAAATATGTAAAATTCTTAAAATCTCATATATAATTCGTTTGACACGCGAAATCATCTACTGGTCGAAGGGGTTCCTGATACTGTCACAGATTACTGATATGGACTTCAAAAATGTCTAACTAATTCCAAAAAAATCCAATGCTTGCAAATGATATCACTATGGAAATATGTGGATGTTAAATAGAGAGAAAAAATATCTCGAGATCAGTTCATCAAGCCAAACTCCCGGAAATCGATGGAACAGTACCTCGGGTCTGGCAAGATGTCTGATACTGGGCAGAACCTTTGAAAATGCATATCTTCCTCTATAGACCTCCAAATGAGGTGATCTCGGTGGCCACAGAAAGATTATGACCTCTAGTTTATTCATATAAAATTTCATAAGCATTGGACACCATTTGGCCATCAGGTGATGCAGAATTCAAAACTGCCAGTATGAACAGTACCCATACCAGAATTCATGAAAAATCCCAACTTTAAAAATTCATCAAATATTCTCTAGGTATCCGAAAATTATGATCTTTAGCTTCCCAAAAATCTCTTAATGAGACCTAATTGCATGCCAAGTTTCAGGGCAAGACTAACTCATTTGGCCAAAAAATGGCATAGGGTTCCATTATGGTTAATTTTGGCTCCATATTGGGTACCAAAATTGCCAAATAGATTTCCCTTGGTTTTGGCACCTTTTGGGCAAGTTTAAAAGCATATTTTAGACTTTTGTGAGCTTCCCAAAGGGTCCCAAACCTCATGCATCTCATTTTGGCCATTCAACCCACATTTATGCACATTTGCATCAAACTTCCAATTTGCATAACTTGGCATTACATACCCAAATTCATTTCTAAAGCTCATACATCATATCCATACATGTATACATCACATAATATCATATTTACATGTGTCTCAAGGGTCATGTGCTATTTACAATAATCATATATATCATTATGGCTTAAAAAGGGTAAAAGCTAGACATATGAATGTTAATCTCTCTTCTTCAATGTTGTTGGCTCCCATTAGCATATCCACTTGGTTCACCTAGCATGTTAGATCATTGGAGAGGAGGGGATGAGATTCAAAGAATCCCAATAGCTCATCTCCCATTCCATCACACATAATATGTGCAAGCAAGTTTCATATATGCATGCATGGAGAAAGTATAAATCATAGGCATTTTAAAGCAACTTTGGCATGTGAATCAATCATGCAAGACATTCAAGAGCTCACTAAGTGTTTGGATTAGCCTCACACTTCTCCTCATGGATTTTGGACTTGCCTCACCCATTCTTTAAGCACTTTGGACTCAACCATACTCTTGGGAGCCCATTTTGCTTTTGGGAGACTCTTTACTTTATCTCAACCAAGCTCAAGGGTTCTTGGCTCATCCTCACCAAAGGGAAGAGTTCTTGGCCTCTCCACACTCAAGCAAACTCACACAAACATCATGTAATCATTTGAAAATATAACATAACATCAAGCATAATGGCATATAAAGGCATGCTAGCATACTTTTCTTAGCTTGAAAATACACATACACACGTTCTAAAACAAGCTAAACACACATCCATGCATGAGAGAAGGTGGAGAGAGCTACCTTGCATAATTTCACACACTTTTTCCTTAGCTTTCAAGCCTCCTCTTTTAGCCACACACCCACAAGTTGGTGGAGATAGTTTCTCTTGGCCTAGGTATAATTTATGGGAGCCAATTAGGTCTATGAAACATATTCTAAGGCTACATCACTTGATAAAATACTAGATTGCTCTATAGGCTCCATTATGGTCCATAATCACACCTAATGAAGCAACACCCATCAAATGACTTCTAGGCCTCATCTCATATCCTGAAGTTCTCACTATGCCCATGTTTTACTTTTAAGTGCCTTGGCACTAGGGCATCTCACACACTGAATGCGGTGAAAATCTCTAGCAGGAGAGAGATTATACACTAGTCCCTGTTCATTTCATTTACATATACTATATGGGACTCAGGCTATACATACTATATCTAAACATTTTCTTACTGGGGATTCCCTTTTGCATGTTTTTCTTACTATTCTGATATCACTGGAATTCCTTTACCTTTCTTTTCTGACTCATCTCATTATCTAGCTAACTAGGATACTCTTCAATTACCGGGACACTTTGGTGAGTGATGTCATCGTTTGCTACGCACTCAAGTCACATTACTATTAGGTTGATCAGGCCTACTATCATGTAACCATTGTTGCAAGTAAACTATAACATCAAACACTAATACACAAGCGCCTCATGACTGAGCTCGAGGCCACTAGCGCCTGTATAGTACAAGTTTCCCAATAATCTAAAGTACCTCTCTCTTTTACCTTTTCTATCAACCCTATTCTCGTAGAGTGCTTCAAAAGAGTAGGATTCTTCATCTACTACATCCCGAGACCTCTCTGCATTGCCTGGCTATTTTTACTTCAGGCAGTATCATGTTAGAAGGGCATCTATGCCAAGGACAAGTGTGCTTTCTTGAGTACTCAAGCACATTAACTGCATATCTAATATGTCCTCAGTTGAACACTGTTATGTCTTCTCTTTCTACCTTTCTTATCCTCTTACTTAGGTAAAAGGATGTTTTACTACAGGTTAGTTCTATTGCCAGTGCAAGTTTCTTTATGCTTGAGAGCACTTGTATTTTCCCAGGTTCCTCTACTAATTTACTCTCTATAACATCAAAGGGGTCAAATTTTCGTTCATACTCTTACTCTGTCCTTAACTAGACCATCCCTTGGTAAGAAGGATTTTATTTCACATAATCCCAGGAATTTCATTCTATGGTGCTCTCGACTTACATTCTCTCTCTATGTAACACGAGGCTCACCTTTTGAAGTAGTCTCTAGCTCCCTCGAGCTTTTCTGAGGGTACGAAGCATTAGCTGTTGTCTCAACTCATTTCTACGTTCAGATCAGAGCTGGGTTTTCTCTCTGTTTAGCCTCTTTAGTCTCATCCCTAGGAGCACAATATATTATTTTTAGGGTTTTACTAACCCAATCCAAAACATGTACTCTCAATGTTCGGATTCTATCTTACTGAGAACTCATGCTCTACTGGGTGCTCTAATCACTCACGTGCCTTAACCCTATATCAGTCTCATATTAGGGAGTTCGTCTGACTAACTATCAGACCCCTATCTGTTTACCTTACTGGGCTTAGCTTACTCATTTAATCATTATTAAAGTGAGGGTATCTTTTCTATGACTAATTTCTCAGTTCTTCCTCGCTTCCTTTATCACTATGCTTTATGACTCAGGGGGTCTATTTAGGAGAATTTACTAATCACTACTGGGTAGTTTCCCCGACATCAGGATGTCTCATCTTTTCTTTCTCGATCCAAGAAGAACTTTCATTGAGCCTTTCATTTACACATCTCACCTAGAACGATGCTACTGGTTATCTCTCCTAGGTTTTAGCTTATGCTAAGCCTGGGCTAGCCATCTCATCGGACCTGTACCTTACTAACTATTCTCATTCTTTTCACAGTCTCTATTACTGGCTACTCATACTTACTTCTAGGTGTTACCTATGAGGTACATATTTCTAGGTCACTCACTATGTACTTCAGTGTTAGTAGCCTTATCTCACATTATTTCAAGGCTACACTAGCATTCTATCATTCAGTGTCTCACAGGGTAGCATCTTAGGTAGGAGTCAACGCCTTAAAAGCGACTCTCAACAACCTCATCATCCCTGTGTCTAACTTTTTCTGTGTTGAGCTCTTTCCTCAGTCTCATTTATTAGGCCCACGTATTTCTTATTAATCTTTTGTAACTCTATTCAATACCCTTTTCTTTACTTATGCTAGGGGTTCTCACTTTCTGTGGGTCGTCTGACTCCTTATCGACTCCTTATCAACTCCTTTCTTAAGTTGGCCTGAATATGACCAACAAGGCATTTATGGTGTTACAGTATGAGGCGCACAAGAGGAGGAAGAAAAGGAGGAGAAATTCAAGGTAGAAAGGTATGGATTTTCATGGTTTTTCATGCTCTTTCTCTTCCAAACCTCTTCTCCTTCATTCTATTTTATTTCTTATGATTATAATGAAGTATATGGATCTATTTTAAAGGAGAAATTGAGGGAAAAATTCGGATTTGAAGAGAGAAGCTCAATGAACACAAGATTCAAGTGAGAAAAAGCAAGAAAATAAGGTAATTTCTCTTCCTATAGTTGTCATCTTTAGTTCCCTCCTCCTCCATTTCGCCCCACTTGAGAAAACCCTATGAGAAGATGATTTTTAGGCAGAACTAAGCATAAATCTAGGGAAAAAGGGTGTGGAGATTAAGAATATGTAATGAAAATAATAAAATAACCATTAGAATTCAAGATGCAAAACTTAGGATTTCAAGTATTCTTTCCAAACTCTGATTTTGTATAATGATTCCTAGGTTTAATTAAGAGTTTAAATGAGTTCTTGAGACCCTTAAGATGCTCCCTACAAGCTTCCTCCTTCAACAAAACAATGCACACTCCATGGAACCCTAACCTAGGCATAGTCTTGGCCAAGCATGCTTCATATAGCTAGGGAGAGTTTTAAATTTTTCTAAGGCCATTCTTGAGTCATATTTGATGAATGAAAATGAGGGGAGGCCTTGAAAAAATTTTAGAACTCATGGAAAGTGATTTGGTGTCTTAGGTTCCATATTATGACCTAAAGAAGCAACATGATGCTAGGCCTTTTGTTTTAATAGTGTGATAACTCCAAGATGTTTAAAAAGAGTTAAAAATCATATTTGAAAGGAAAGAATGAGGCCTAGAAATTATTTGAAAGGTGTTACTTTATTAGGAGTATTTATGGACCATAATGGAGCCTATAGAGCAATCTAGTATCTAAACAAGTTGTATGATCTTAGAGTTTGTTCCATGAACCTAATTGGCTCCCATAAATTGTATCTAGGCCAAGAGAAAACATTTCTACCAATTTGTGGGTGTGCGACTGAAAGAGGAGGTTTAAATCTAAAGGAAAAAGTGTGTGATTGTGTGTAAGGTAGCTCTCTTCACCTTCTCTCATGCATGGATGTGTGTTTAGCTTGTCTTAGGATGTGCGTATGAGTATTTTCAAGCCATGAAAAGTATTGTAGCATGATTTTATATGCCATGATTTCATGATGTCATGTTATGTTTGAAATGAATGCATGAAGTTTGTTTGAGTTTGCTTGAGTGTGAAGAGGCCAAAAACTCTTCACTATAGTGAGGATGAGCTAATAACTCTTAAGTTTGGTTGAGACAAAGTAAAGAGTCTCCCAAAAGTAAAGTGGGCTCCCAAGAGTATGGTTGAGTCTAAAGTACTTAAAAAATGGGTGAGGCAAGTCCAAAATCTATGAAGAGAAGTGTGAGGCTAATCCAAATACTTGGTGAGCTTTTAAATGTTTTGTATGATTTGTTCATATGTTAAGCTTGCTTTTTAAATGTCCATGACTTCCATTTCCTTCATGCATGCATTTGTAAAGCTTATTTTGCACGTATTATGTATGATTGATTGGGAGATGAGCTATTAGGATTCTTTGACTTTCATCCCCTCCTCTCCAATGTTTTAACATGCTAGGTCGACCAAGTAGCTATGGTAATAGGAGCCAACAATAATAAAGAAGGAAGATTGACAACCATATGCTTAGCTTTTCTCTTTTTGGAACCATAATGTTGTTTTATGATGTATATGATGTTGTAAATGGTCTATGACCTTTGAGACATGTATAAATATGATATTATGTGATGTTTAAATGTATGGTTATGATGTATGACCTCTAGCATATATTTTGAGTATGTAATGCCAAAATATGCAATTTGGGAGTTTAATAGAAATATGCATAAGTGTGGGTTGAATGACCAAAATGAGATGTATGAGGTTTGGAACCATTTGGACATCTTACACAAGTCTTAAATATGCTTTTAAATTCGCCCAAAAGGTGACACAACCAAGAGAAATCCATTTGGTAACTTTGGCACCCTATATGGAGCCAAAATTGACTATAATGGAATCCTATGTCACTTTTTAGGCAAATGAATTAATCTTGATTTGAGATTTGACATGCAATTAGGTATCACTGAGAGATTTTTGGAAAGCTAAAGATCATAATTTTTGGAGCTCTACAGAATATTTGATGATTTTTCAAAATTGGTAAATTTTATGGTTTTGGTTTGCTGCACTATTCATTTGGTCCGAAATTGAATTTTGTCATCCGAGGCTCAAATGATGTCCAATTGCCATGAAATTTTATACAAAGAAACTAGACAATCACAGTGACGTGTGCCAATTAGAAGCAACTCATTTGGAGGTCTAGAGAGGAACATATGAATTTTTGAACATTCCATCCAGTATCAGAAATTTTGCCCGACCAGAAGTACTGTTCTATTGAATTTCGAGGTTTGGGCTTAATGAATTGGTTTGGAGATATTTTTTCTCTTTAGCTAACATCCACATATTTCTAGATTGGTATCATTTTCTTGGATTGGATTTTTGTGAAATTAATTGGACATTTTCAAAGTTTTCTATAGAATTCTATGACAGTTCCAGAATGCAATATGATCTCTGGACCATTTTAGATGTCAAACGTCCTCTATGATGGATGTTATGGTCTGGGCATATTTTTAGTGTGAAGTAGACATCCGTAACTTTCTAGAATGACCAAGATTTCATGATTTTGATTTTTTTTTAAATTAATTATATTTTTTCAAAATTTGATAAGAAAGAGGGCCAAATCTGGCCGAAATTAAATAGCCACATTTTATGCTTCATTTCAGTTTCCATGAATTATAGGCATGATTTTGTGATGCAAAGGAGTTGTATTGATGTAATTAAATATGGGAAAGTATAGTATGAGCTCATACAGCCCACGTGACATCGAATGGAATTTTCATATGTAGCGCAACGCAACTTTAATCAATTATGTATATCTTATTTTCTTACAACTCCTAAGCAATGCATGTTATAGAGCATGTTAATTGCATAAGGAAGGCTAGAAAGATATGGTATTATATTTTTTGGTATCAAAGCAAAGTTCCAGGCTTTCTCGGATTAGATTTGGCTTGAGGATGTAGCAATAGGGCTATGTAAAAGGCTTGAATGGATAGGTAGAGCTTTAGATGAGACATGTTGGGTGTGTGAAAGTAGTTTGTGGCTTTATTCATGATAAGTAAGTTGTATGATAGTCTTAGAGTAGCTAGTGGACACCGGGAAAGGTTGGCCTCTAGAGTAGCTTGAGCGAAGCTAAGGGATCCGACGACTGGAGATCTATGTGATATGATAGCTTGTCGGGATCAATGGTAAGCCCTAGATACGAACAAGGAGAATGATCTCGTTGATAGGAAGAGGATTGCTAGAGAGAGAGTATATGAGGCCTAATTCTCTCAGGTAGTCATACTCAGGCTATTCCGAGATATCTTGCTTAATGCAGAGACAAATAATGATGTAGTGCAATATGAGATGAGATTGTGGCTGCACCGAACCAGTTTAGAGGGGAAGTGAGAAAAAGAGTCACCCCCTAGCCACAACACCCAAATGTTTAGATAAGTATTAGAGCTCGAAAGGTTAATCTCCCCAGGCTAGAGGTTGAGTTATAAGCTACACCTTAGAGCCTGACAGCCTGGAGGTGATAGCTAGTTATGCACGAATGAAGCAAGAGGTAGAACCCTCTAACTTGATAACGGGTTATGTATAGAGGTAATGAGGCTCAGGTTGGTAGCTAAAGATGAGAATCTAATCTTTGAAAAATAAGCCAATCAGAGGCCATTAGCCACGACCAATACTCAGATAGGAAAAATTAAGGTGGACCTGAGGCTAATTAGCCACCGCGAATGATGTGCTAACCACAGTGCATAGCACCATGAGTGCCTTGTTAGTCATATTTTGGCCAACTTGAGAAAGGAGTTGATAAGGGGTCAGACAACCTATAGAAAGCGGGAACCCCTAGTATAAATAGAGAAAAGAATAGTAAATAGTTATGAAAGGTTAGTAAAAAGTCCATGGACCAAGTAGTTAAGACTGAGAAAAGAGCTTAACATAGAGGAAGTTAGATATAAGGATGATTAGGTTGTTGAGACCCGCCTTTAAGGCGTTGACTCCAACCTATAGTGCTATCCAGTGAGACATTGAATGATAAAACCAAGTAGTTGAGACTGAGAAAAGACCTTAACATAGAAGAAGTTAGATATAAGGATGATTAGGTTGTTGAGACCCGCCTTTAAGGCGTTGACTCTGACCTATAGTGCTATCCAGTGAGACATTGAATGATAAAATGTTAGTGTAGCCTCGAAATAATGTAAGATAAAACTACGAGAATTAAGGCATATAGTGAGTGACCTAGAAAGGCGTACCTTATGGGTAACACCTATAGGTAAGTATAAGTAGCCCAGTAACTAAGGTTCAGAAGAGAATGAAGATAGTTAATAAGCTACAGGTCTAATGAGATAGACAGCTTAGGCTAAGCATAAGTTGAAGCCTAAGGGAGATGACCAGTAGCATCGTTCCAGGTGAGACATGTAAATGAAAGCCTCAGCGAAAGTTCTCCCTAGATTGAGAAAGAAAAGATGAGACATCTTGATGGTGGGGAAATCACCTAGTAGTGGTTAGTAAATTCCTCTAGATAGACCCCCTTAATTGTAGAGCATAGTGAGAAAAGAAGCGAGGAAGAGCTGAGAAATTAATCATAGAAGATATGCCCTCGCTTTAGTAACAACCAAATGTATAGATTAAGCTCAAAAAGGTAAACAGATAGGGGTCCAAAAATTAGTCAGAAAAGCTCCCTAATATGAGAATAATATAGAGTTAAGGCACGTGAGTGATTATAACACCCAGTAGAGTATAAGTTTTAGTGAGATAGAATTCGGACATTGAGAGCACGTGTCTTAGATTGGGTTAATAGAACCCTAGAAAGAGTATACTGTGCTCATGGGGATGAGACTAAAGAGCTGAATAAAGAAAAAGCCTAGCTCTGACCCGAATGTAAAAATAAGCTAAGATCGACAGGTAGTGCCTTAGTACCCTCAAGGAAGCTCGAGAGAAAGCTAGAGACCGCTTAAGAAGATGAGCCTCATTTTATGTAGAGAAAGAGTATAAGCCGAGAGTGCCATAGAATGAAATTCCTGGGATTATGTAAAATAAAATCCTTCTTACCAAAGGATGGTCTAGTTAAGAGCAAAGTAAGAGTATGAACAAAAAATAAACCCCTTTGATGTTATCAAAGAGTAAATCAGTAGAGGAACCCTGGGAAAATGTAGGTGCTCTTGAGTATAAAAAAACCTGAACTGCCAACAGAAACAGCTAGTAGTAAAACATCCTTTTACCTAAGTAAGAGGATAAGAAAGGTAGAAAGAGCAGATATGATAGTGTTTTAAGCCGAGGACACATTAGATTGAGAATAGATATTCAGTTAATGTGCTTGAGTACTTAAAAAGGCACACCTGTCCTTAGCATAGATGCCTTTCTAGCATGATACTGCCCAAAGTAAAAATAGTTAGGCGATACAGAGAGATCTCGAAATGTAGTAGAGGGAAAATCCTACTTTCCCTGAGTACTCTACGAAAATAGGGCAGATGATAAATGTAAGAAAGGGATACTTTAGATTATTGGAAAACTTATAATATATAGGAAATAGTGGCTTTGAGCTCAGTCATGAGGCACTTGTGTATTAGTGTTTGATGTTATGGTTTGCTTGCAACAATGGTTACATGACATTGGGTCTGGCCAACCTAGTAGTAATGTGACTTGAGTGTATAGCAAATGATGACATCAATCACCAAAGTGTCTCGATAATCGAAAAGTATCCTGGTTAAAGAATGAGATAAGTCATAAAAGAAAGGTAAATGGATTCTAGTAATATCAGAATAATGAGAAAAGCATGCAAAAAGGAATCTCCAGTAGAAAATGTTCAGATTCAGTATGCATAGCCCGAGTCCCTCATAGTATATGTAAATGAAATGAATAAGGACTAGTGTATAGCCTCTCTCTTGTCAGAGATGTTCACCACACTCAGTGTGTGAGATGCCCCAGTGCCAAGGCACTTAAAAGTAGAACGTGGGCATAGTGAGAACTGCAGGATATGAGAGGAGGGCTAAAATGAGTATATGTAAGTAAGTAAATCAATAGAATAAGAAGGCAAAAATAGGCTGAAGTGGGAATCTAAGGATCCTATGAAGAGCGATGAATGAAAATTAAAATGTTCCCTAGTATTAGTATGATGGAATCCTAGAGAATGAGATGACACAGAACCTACTTCTCATGAAGCATGATGTACTTCTGAGTTTAGCCTTAGATATTATGAACGATAGTAACCGAACTTAGTGAGCATGTATTTTACTATTAGATATAATAATCTTAGGCTTTGATGTCTCCCAAAGATGGATCGCAGTAGATCCCAACATAGCAAAGCGGGTTGCAGTAGACCCTAATAGGGCTCTAAGAGGTCGTAGTAAACCTAGGGGTCACAGAGATCCCACAGAATTATAGAGAGCCCTAGCCAGAGCATGATAGTTCTCTGGTGAGATGATAGCCTGAGAGAGTTTTACAAAGCAGTTAGTCTCAGAGACCAGTACAGTTTTAGCTAGCTTTGTCTTAGAGACTAGAGATCTCCTGAGTCTGATAGACCATTGCCACAGAGATATGAAGACTTTACTCAAATAGTTAGACCACTGACTAGCTCTTTTTAGAGATGAGCATAGTGTATGGGATGAGGAAAGTAAGAAATTAACTTTTCAAAGTTAGAGCCAGATGAACCATTACCTAACAAATAGTAGCCCTGACCGAAGGATAGAGAGATCTTTGCATGCTAGCTTATGTATTTAGAAAAGGGTCAGGTGTAATTTTTATATGAGGTAAGGGGTATAATATATCTCTACTGAGCAAAATTGTGAGAATAGCTAGCATCTTACCAGAACTCAGCAGTAGCCAGTGGTAGTAGTTTTTCGGTGCCAGTATGAGATATATGCTAGGCCAATCAATATTGGAATAAAGGACTATAAAATGCCACTGTAAGTGAGCAAAAAAAGTGAGAAAAAGTCCTGACCTATAGAGATAGATGTAGTAGTAAACAGTGAGGCTGGGATTATTCAAAGTAGAAACTCCTCAAAGGAGTTGTAATCGTAGTAAGTAACTAAGATGTGAGGCCTATGACAGAAAGAAATGTAAATTATAATCATGGGATGAGCTAGTAAGAAAGAACGCAGAGATGAACAATGGACGATACTTGTAAATAAGTAAGTAGATAGACAGAAACCTCAAATGGCTCTAATGATTAGAAAAGATGATGAGATGTTATAAGTAGACATTCAGAGAGGATACGAGAGATGTGATGTGAAATAAGTTACCTCCCGAGATGTGTAAATAAGTCCACTGAAAGTAATGTTAATCCTGTGAGCGGGTTAACATTAACCCGATATGATTAGTGAGCTCTCCCAAGATAGGCCTCCAGAGTTAGAAATTCCTTTCCTCTATAAAAAGAACTAGCTAGTATTTGATAGCACTAGAGCTCTTATTAAGAGCTAGTAATAAAGATTCCCTGGCTGAGAGAAAATTCGAAAGAATGAAATCGCTAAGAAAGCGTATAGAGCTAGGAAGAAAGGAAAGAAAAGAGTAGTTGGCTAGAAAAGAAAAAAGTAAAAGGAAAGTATACCCCAAATTTTGAGGACGAAATTTATTTAAGGGGGGAGAAATGTAATATTTGATCCTCTAAAAAAGAGAGAAAAGTGAGAAACGTAACGTACAATTTCTCCGTCAACGAACGAAACTTACCAGATACAAAAGAATGTCCCCCAAAATGAAGTAGTTAAAGTCTCAAAAAATTTGGAAAGCATTCTAGACTCCTAAATATGAGAATCCCAGGCTCAGACGAAAAGAAAAACGGAGCTAGAATGAAGAAACAATTTCTCATAAAAAGCTTACGAAACATAATGATATTTTTGTAATTTTGAGTAAATTTTGGAATTCACACATGAGGGCTTTTTAAATGAAAGTTTTGAGTTCTCTAGGGTTCTCAGAGACCCTGAAAATCATAGAAAGCTCCCAGACAATTAAATTCCTTCTGGTGGATGTTTTTCAACGTCAGTGTGCCTAAACCTTGACGGGATCATTCGAGAAGGTTTTAGCTCCGATTTGAGTGATTCCAAAGGTATTTTATTTAATTGGAAACCTAAATTTTATAATGGAAAAGACAATTCTAAAAAAGGAGCTAAAACGAAGGAGAAACGAAAATGCCAAGAACGAATGCCTTTGGAATTTTTAAAAAGTGTAACTTATTCCCACCTATATATATAATGCACCCTTCTTCTCCCTTCATTATGCACGACCATGTTCTACCCAAAACCAGAAAAAAACCCTAAGGGATGAGGTGCACAAGAGGAGGAAGAAAAGGAGGAGAAATTCAAGGTAGAAAGGTATGGATTTTTATGATTTTTCATGCTCTTTCTCTTCTAAACCTCTTCTCCTTTATTTCCTATGATTATAATAAAGTATATGGATCTATTTTAAAGGAGAAATTAAGGGAAAAATTCAGATTTGAAGAGAGGAGCTCAAAAAACACAAGATTCAAGTGAGAAAAAGCAAAAAAACAAGGTAATTTCTCTTCCTATGGTTGTCATCTTTGGTTCCTTCCTCCTCCATTTCGCCCCACTTGAGAAAACCCTATGAGAAGATGATTTTTAGGCAGAACCAAGCATGAATCTAGGGAAAAAGGGTGTGGAGATTAAGAATATGAAAGAAAATAACAAAATAACTATTAGAATTCAAGATGCAAAACTTAGGGTTTCAAGTGTTCCTTCCAAATTTTGATTTTGTATGATGATTCCTAGGTTTAATTAAGAGTTTAAATGAGTTTTTGAGACCCCTAAGATGCTCCCCACAAGCTTCCTCCTTCAAGAAAACAAAGCACACTCCATAGAACCTTAACCTAGGCCTAGTCTCGGCCAAGCATGCTTCATATAGCTAGGGAGAGTTTTAAATTTTTCTAAGGCCATTTTTGAGTCATATTTGATGAATAAAAATGAGGGAAGGCCTTGGAAAAATTTTAGAACTCATGGAAAGTGATTTGGTGTCTTAGGTTCCATATTATGACGTAAAGAAGCAACATGATGCTAGGTCTTTTGTTTTAATAGTGTGATGACTCCAAGAGGTTTAAAAAGAGTCAAGAACCATATTTGAAAGGAAAGAATGAGACCTAGAAATTATTTGAGGGGTGTTGCTTTATTAGGTGCATTTATGGACCATAATGGAGCCTATAGAGCAATCTAGTATCTAAACAAGTTGTATGATTTTAGAGTTTGTTCCATGAACCTAATTGGCTCCCATAAATTGTATCTAGGCCAAGAGAAAACATTTCCACCAATTTGTGGGTGTGCGGCTGAAAGAGGAGGTTTAAATCCAAAGGAAAAAGTGTGTAATTGTGTGTAAAGTAGCTCTCTTCACCTTCTCTCATGCATGGATGTGTGTTTAGCTTGTCTTAGGATGTGCGTATGAGTATTTTCAAGCCATGAAAAGTATGCTAGTATGATTTTATATGCCATGATTTCATGATGTCATGTTATGTTTCAAATGAATGCATGATGTTTGTTTGAGTTTGCTTGAGTGTGGAAAGGCCAATAACTCTTCACTATGGTGAGGATGAACCAAGAACTCTTAACCTTTGTTGAGACAAAGTAAAAAGTCTCCCAAAAGCAAAGTGGGCTCCCAAGAGTATGATTGAGTCCAAAGTACTTAAAGAATGGGTGAGACAAGTCCAAAATCCATGAGGAGAAGTGTGAGGCCAATCCAAATACTTGGTGAGCTCTTGAATGTCTTGTATGATTTGTTTATATGCTAAGCTTACTTTTTAAATATCCATGACTTCCATTTTCTTCATGCATGCATTTATAAAGCTTGTTTTGCACGTATTATGTATAATTGAATGGGAGATGAGCTATTAGAATTCTTTGACTCTCATCCCCTCCTCTCTAATGCTCTAACATGTTAGGTGGACCAAATAGCTATGGTAATAGGAGCCAACAACAATGAAGAAGGAAGATTGACAACTATATGCCTAGCTTTTCTCTTTTTGGAACCATAATGTTGCTTCATGATGTATATGATGTTGTAAATAGTCTATGACCTTTGAAACATGTGTAAATATGATATTATGTGATGTTTAAATGTGTGGTTATGATGTATGACCTCTAGCATATATTTTGAGTATGTAATGCTAAAGTATGCAATTTGAGAGTTTGATAGAAATGTGCATAAGTGTGGGTTGAATGACCAAAATGAGATGTATGAGGTTTGGAACCATTTGTACATCTTACACAAGTCTTAAATATGCTTTTAAATTTGCCCAAAAGGTGACACAACCAAGAGAAATCCATTTGGTAACTTTGGCACCCTATATGGAGCCAAAATTGACCATAATGGAATCCTATGTCACTTTTTAGGCAAATGAATCAATCTTAATTTGAGATTTGGCATGCAATTAGGTCTCATTGAGAGATTTTTGGGAAGCTAAAGATCATAATTTTTAAAACTCTACAGAATATTTGATGATTTTTCAAAATTGTTAAATTTTATGATTTTGGTTTGCTGCACTATTCATTTGGTCCGAAATTGAATTCTGTCATCCGAGGCTCAAATGATGTCCAATTGCCATGAAATTTTATACAAAGAAACTAGACAATCACAGTGATGTGTCCAACTAGAAGCACCTCATTTGGAGGTCTAAAGAGGAACATATGAATTTTTGAATATTCTATTAAGTATCAGAAATTTTGCTCGACTAGAAGTACTGCTCTATTGAATTTTGAGGCTTGGGCTTGATGAACTGGTCTGGAGATATTTTTTCTCTCTAGCTAACATCCACATATTTCTAAATTGGTATCATTTACTTAGATTGGATTTTTGTGAAATTAATTGGACATTTTCAAATTTTTCTACAGAATTCTATAACAGTTCCAGAATGCAATCTGATCTTTGGACCATTTTAGATATCAAACGTCCTCTATGATGGATGTTATGGTCTGGGCATATTTTTAGCGTGAAGTAGACATCCATAACTTCCTAGAATGACCTTGATTTCATGATTTTGATTTTTTTTTAAATTAATTATGTTTTTTCAAAGTTTGATCAGAAAGAGGGCCAAATCTGGCCAAAATTAAATAGCCACATTTTTTGCTTCATTTCGGTTTCCATAAATTGTGGGCATGATTTTGTGATGCAAATGAGTTGTATTGATGTAATTAAATATGGAAAAGTATAGTATGAGCTTATACGGCCCACGTGACATCAAATGAAATTTTCATATGTAGTGTAACGTAACTTTAATCCGTTATTTATATCGCATTTTCTTACAACTCCTAAGCAATGCATGTTATGGAGCATGTTAATTGCATGAGGAAGGCTAGAAAGATATGGTATTATAGCTTCTATCTTTTGCTTCTTGGACACCACTTAGACATGGTGAGATGGGAGAGGGAAGGGGGTAAGATACATAGAATCTCAATAGTTCATACACTCATTCAAGTAAGTAATTAAGGCATGTAGCATGTCAAAGAGCATAAGTATGCATTCTAATACTGCCATAAAGTATTCAATTCAACATTTCCATGGCACAAAGTCATATCAAAGTCAAGAATAAGCTTTAGAGATTTTTGGTTTTGCCTCACCCCAATTTTAGAACTTTTGGATTAGCCTCACCCTTGGCCTAGGGACTTTTGACTTGGCCTCATCTATTTATGAGATTTTTGACCTTGTCTCACCCACACCTAGGGACTTTTGGTTTCATCTCACCTATATCAAGGGACTTTTGGCACCACCTTACCCTTAAGAGCAATTTTCATAACCAAAATAACATTCAAGAAAACATATTGGTACTAATGCAATAAGGCAACATCATATGGCATGTCTCATGATACAAATACACATACAAGCATCCAAAGGCATGTACATAACCAAGAATGCAAATAAGAAAGAGTGAAGAGTTACCTTAGTGGAAATCCAAGCTTTTACTTTGATTATTCCTTTCCTTTCTTGGCTACACACCCATAACTAGATATGGCTTGATTTCCTTAGCCTAAACACCACAAATAATACTTAATTACTCCCTTGAAACAAGTCAAAGCATTAGACGCATACTTAAGAAGCACACTTTGTTCATTGGTCTCATATTAGTTCTATTAATGGCCTAATGAAGCAACTACCATAATTTAAGTTCTTGGTTCTATTTTCTCCTTATATCTAGACCTCTTGGTTCCATATAGACTCCTTGAAGTCATCATATACTCAATTCCAAGAGCCTAGGTCTTGTTGTTTCTATAAGTTATATTATAGAACTTATTGTTTTATTTCTCAATCTATGGCTTCTAAATTTTTCTCAAGGTTTCCTCCTACCTTTTTTCATCATATAGAGTCCCAAACCAAGTTTGGAACAATTTAAAACACTTCCTATGTATTCTAAGGAGCTTTGGGCGAGACATAGCAAGAAAATTTGGCCAATAAAGTTTTTGATTTTTTTCTTGATGGAAGAGGGACTTGGGGAGCTTCCTAGGGGTCTTAGAAACACAAACAAATACTCACATATGCTAGTGAATTCAATAATCAAATTAGTTTTTACAATATGTTCAAGAGCTTTACATTTTCCTACCATGAATTTCTGTAACAACCAGAAAAAAAAAAGAAAGAAGAAGAAAAGAAAAGAAAAGCTGAAAATTTTTGAAGGGTTGAAAATTTTTTAAGTCTACTAACTACCGCCTAACTATAGCAAATGTACCTATTCGTTATAGTGAGAAATAGTCTAGCTATAGCGAGAGTGCCTTCTAGTTATAGCGAGTGCGGGCACCCCATACAAAAACCAGGGCGTAGCTCGCCATAGCATGCTGTAGTGAAGGCAAGGTTCTGGGACTGATACGAGCTCGCCGTAGCGAGGGTGATGCCTTGCTATAGCGAGGGTTAGTTCGGGAAAACGTGAAAAAAGGAAATTTGACTTTTTAAAGCCTCTAAACTCCTCCTTTCCCTTTGCAACCGACTTAAATTCCTTCTAAGGCAGAACAAAGGGCGGAGGAGAGAGAGAGAAACCTAGAGGAGGAAGGAAGAACAAGAAAAAAGGTAAGATTTGCATGGTTTTTCTCTTAGAATATTCTTCTTCTCTCCTTGCCCTCTCTTCCTATGGTTTTGGTGATTGAAGTAGCTATGTTTTGGGGCTTGGTTTAGAAGAGGTAAAGTGGAAAACTACTCTTGAGGGAGGTTAGAATTCTTGTAGCTCCACTTTCTTGATTTCCTTTCTTGAGAGCTTGAGAGAGGAAGGATAGTTGGTGAATTTCTAGTGAGAGAAAGAATCCCTAGCTCTATATGCTTAGTAGGGTTTGCTAGAAAGAAATCCCTGACTTTATGAATAAAGTGTTAAGAGAGTAGTTCCATACTCTTGT
>JAIUCV010002781.1:0-41505 GCA_026724425.1 Erythrophleum ivorense | reverse complement strand
AATGGGTTAGCAGAAGCAACAGAATTCAGAGTGGCCTAAATCAACTCAATTAATCTATATCTTAATTCAATGAACACTGAAGTTAAATTATTAATTCTATCATATATGAGTACTAGCTAACTAGCTAGTTATCTTTTATACTAAGCATTGGAAAATATTGTCTGAAGATTTTTTTAACCCATTACACAAAAAAGCATAAGGTTTTGAGACAAGAAAGTAAGAAAAGAGATGAAGTAAAGATAGAACTCAGATACATTAAAACTCCCTAACATTTACGTCTAGAAAAGTCTTAAATCAAGACTCTTGGACAGGGCGGAGTCGCATATTCTTGAGGGGGTAGATGCCCCCACCCCCCAACCTGTCAATTTTTTAAAGCTTTTATATATTTAGTATTATGTTATGGTATTATGTCTCACATTTTTTAAATTTTGAACCCATACCAATTACATAATTATCTTATGTAGTTATTTATTTATTTATTCGATATTTTAATTTGAATTCAATAGACTCACACATGTATTATTATGCATATTATTTTCATAGAAAAAATAAAACTTCATTGTCGGATTTCTAGCCTAATAAACCTATACATATATCTTTTTTTTTTATATTTTAATTTGAACCCACTAAATTGACACATATTTTTTTTTTCTTCTTTTCCTTCGATTATTTTCTTTTCTTTTTATTTCTCCTACTTTCTCCCTATCTTTATTCTTTTTCTCTCCCATTTCTCTCTCACTTTTCCCTCTTTTTTTTATTATTAAATTGCCTGGCCCATAACCTTAGTTAAATTGTATACGGTGCTTCTTCTCTCCCTTGCTACCCTACTTGATTTTTTTTTCAGCTTCATTATTTATATTCTTCCCATCTCGCTCTTTCTTCATATCCGAATTGTATATACATAATTTTTTTGAAAATACTACAAAATTTTTTGATATGTTGTTAGATAAAATAATATTTGCAATGCTTTGTAAATATAATATTTTGCAAATTGATAGTCATAAATTTTTATGCTTTATCAAACAATTTTTTTTCCCTTGAGAATGCTTTTAGTTGTTCATTGAATTATTATATATAATGTTATTAAGTAATGGTGTATTTTTTTTAGTATATCATTGTTATGTATTATATAAATATTGAGTAAATACAGAGTTATATCTTTGTAAGTATTTAGTCAATGAAGTTGTTAAAATTGATATGAAAAGTAATTTTTGGTATATTGCTCATTTAAATTCAAACTTGTTTCTAAATTTAAAAGGAAGTCAGGTACTGTTAATGAGTTAAATTAAATTTAGTTTAATCCAAAAGTTCAAAAGAAAATATTTTATTTAAACAATATTATTATAAAAAATATTTTAAAATAAAATATAATTTTTTTAATTTCACCCCCGTATACTCAGAGTCCTACGTCTACCATTGCTATAAACATATAAAAAGCACCCATATTAGCTTGAACCTCTGTTTAATCAGTACCCCATCTTAATTCGTGAATTGATCGAACCCCACCACACCTAGAACAATTAACTATGATAAATTATTCTTATATCTTTGTGTCCAAGAAGTAAAAAAAGAAAAATCATGACTAATGAATGCTAGATTCGAATTCTTAGCTCACTGAAGTGTGGTACTTTCGTTGGAAGAAGAAAAAAACAGCAAAGAATAATGTTTTTAGTCGTCAAAACAAAAGGGTAATGCTCTCAACAATATCACTAAGAAAATGATGTAGGGAAAGACAATGATTCAAATAAATCTATCCTTACGTATAGGTGCCATAATATTGGTGGATTTAAAAACGTCACGTTTCACTTACCTTGCATTTATAATTACATGATAACAATCTGATAATGGCTTGAGAATCTATGATTAAATAAAAATATCTGACTAAAACAACCATAAATCAGTTCCACAAACACAGTAAATTATCGAGGTCGAGATATCGTAAAGTGAGTGCATTGTTTTACATGAGTGCGTTGTTTGTATGGTAATTAAATTGGAAAGCACATTATTGAATGAAATATTGTCGGGTGAGTGCAATTCTTCCAATGAGTAATGGACAACAATTAATGAATATATCGTTATTGGATGCGCTTAGGTACGGATTTGACAGCTGTAAATATTAATATTTTAAGTGCTAGAATGAGGACTACTTATAGTGAAAAGCTAATTCTGCGCTTCTCTATTTTCTTTTTCCTTTGTCGGAGGGAGGTGTGGGAGGGGACGTGTGCACCGCATATATCACAATTAGCATTAAAAAGGATCGCAGGAATCCCATGCACATTTAAGAGTAGGCCTAATCGTACGTCGAAAAGTCCACCAACTCAAAAGGAAATAGATGTGAACCCAAAAATAAAATATTTGATAAAAAATAAATTTATTTTTGAAAAATCTGAACATAAAACAAGTTAAATTTGAATTTTTTTTAAGATTAGCCTAAACCCGAGCTTGATTTGTATTATAATTATTATATATATAATTAATAAATGATATTATTAAAAAAATTATTTATAATTACCAATATAAGTAAAAAATAATTATATAACATATATAATAATTATTTTTTTACAATTGTTTGTTACATAATATGTTATTAGAATAAATTATAATTCAAATAAAATAAATGAATAATCAATAATATTATTGAAAAAACTATCATATGGAAAGGTTTTGTTATCTTATGTGGTTTAAATTTCCTAGAATATTTTTTTTAGATTATTTGGTATTTAAAACAAAAAAAAAATGAGCCTAATAAATAATAAAATAAATATATCTAATATTTAAAATTTAAAATAAAAAAATAAAATTAATTAATTAATTTTTTCAATGATTAGGCCTGGGCTTAGGCCTGGCCTAAAAAAATTTACAAATTGTTTTAATGAGCTTGGCCTATTTTTAAACGAACCCAACCCATGATCAAGTCTATTTAAGAGATACGACGTAGTGTATATATTTTCTTTGAACCATACAAATTTGATTTAGATAGTTTAGATTTTATATAAATTATGTTTTAATTTTAAAACTTTTTTTATTTTATAAAATATGAAAATAATTTTATAACTGACAATTAAAAAAAATATTTCATATCAAAAAATATATATTTTTTTTATAAAATCTGGAAGCACATTATGTGCATCTTACTCGAATTCATAGAGAATTCAAGTTCTTGAAAAGGAACACTTGAACTAACCAAAGTGGCATAAAGAGAGTCACAAGAAAATGATTAATTAATGAGGAATACTATAACCCTAACTGTGTTGTTCTGTGATGTAAATCACATTTCATAACCAGTCTCAAACTTTAAAAAAAGAAGAGGCGGTTGTGTTAGGCAATTGACAACTAACATAAAACTTTGTCGAACCTTTATGACATGAATTGTCAATGTGTTAGAGGTAATGGTAGATCATTGTTTGAAAGTAATGCGATGTATAGCTCTAGTATAGTGTCAAATGAATAAGAGTCGTTGCATCGACGCCTAAGTGTAGTAAAAAATAAGCAAAGGTTCCCATATTTTTGTGAACAAATATGAGAAAACAAAAAAAATTCACAAGAGTAGGATTTATTTTGAAACTTGAAATATAGGTACACTTATGAGTAAATCAATAGAAATACTAGATAACATAATTACGAAGAGGATTAGTTTTATATGCCTATAAGAAACCAAATGGGTAAGAAAAAAAGTAAAGGAATTAGACACTTCAGGTTTTAAACTCTAATATACTGGTAAGAGTAAATCTAAAAACGAAGTAAGTATAATTGTGGATAAGTTTTGAAAGAATGTTGTGATAGATGTAAAAAAGTTAAGAGATAAAATCACAACATTAAAGTTTATAGTAGAAATGGAAACTTTTAATATTATTAGTATTTACATACCACAAGTAAGATTAGAAGAATATCATAAAATAAAATTTTAGGAGGACTTAAAAGGTTTAGTCTAAAAAATATCATTAGGAAAAAAAGATTCTTCTATGAGGAAATCTTAAGAGTCATATGGAAAGTGCATCTAAAGGTTACGAAGGTGCACATAGAGAATATGGCTTAAGAGAACTAAATGTAAAGGATAAAATTATTCTAGACTTTTCATTAGTATTTGACCTTACATTAGCCAACACTTGTTTTAGGAAGTATGAAAAGCATCTTATTAAGTACAAAAGTATAAGGGCATGCTTTCAAATTGATTTCTTTCTAATAAGAAAAGTGGATAGAAAACTCTGCATGGATTGCAAAGTTATACCTGGAGAGAACTTAACTATCCAATACAGAGTCTTAGTTGTTCGAGTTAAAAGAAGAGTAAAAAGCAAAGCCCAAGATGAGATGTCAATGATCGAATGGTGACAATTGAAGAAGAATAAAGAAAAGAGCTTACAGAAAAGGATTTTGGAGGAAGGATCTTAAGAAGCACAAGAAAATGCTAATGATATATGAGACGAGATGGCTAAAGAGATTAGGAAGGTGATAAAAGAAATACTCAATGAATCAAAAGGCTTTTGGATCTAAGGATAAAGAATATTGATGGTAAGATACAAATGTGCAAGATAAGGTTAAGATTAAAAAAGCATGTTATAAAGTGTGGTCCTCGTGTAAGAGTAATAAAAATTGAAAAAAATATAAGGTAGCTAAAAAAGACACTAAAAATGCAATGAACGAAGTGAGAGTTAAGGCAGTTGATGGATTATGCAAATCCTTAAGTACTAAAGTTAGAAAAAGAAGTATTTACGAGCTAGATAAAAGCAAGGAAAGAAATACAAGAAACGTAGATTAAGTGAAATATATTAAGAATGAAAAAAGGAAAAGTCATAGTTATAGAACAATATATCAAAGAAAGGTGGAAAAGTTATTTTGATAGACTAATTAATGAAGGACATAGGATCTTATTGCATTCAGATAAACTAGACACTAAAGAGAAAGACCAAAATTATACTTTTTATTGTAAGATTCGAGAGTCAAAGATTAAAAAAATATTAAAGCAAATGGAGAATAGTAGAGTAGTTAGGCCAAATAATATACCTATTGAGATATGGAATGGTTCAAGAGTAAAAGGCATAAGTTGACTAATAAAGTTATTTAACAAAATTATGAGGCCTAAAAGAATATTAGATGAGTGGAGAAAAAAATACTTTAATCCCTATTTATAAGAACAAGGAAGACATAGAGAAACTGTTCAAATTATAAGAAAATTAAACTCATGAGCCACACTATGGAAATATGAAAAAGGGTAATTGAACGAAAATTAAGACAAGAAAGTCAAATTATAAATAATTAATTTGTTATTATGCCAGGAAGGTCAATCAAGGAAGCGATATACTTGCTGCAAAGACTTATACACACTAGTGGGGTTAAACTTACTTATTCTTATTTTGTCATATTCTCAAGGCCAATAATCATCTAACATGGAACTTGGGCTACCTCAGGGCTATTATATTGATTATATTTGATGAATGTATCATTTTTTTTCTGAGTTGAGTCTAATCGAAAAATATACTGTTTTCATCTTGGATAATAAATATTGGTTTCTCTCATTTTTGAAGGAATTTATTATCTTTCCAAGTTTAGCTGGCTTTGACTTAGAAGGTTGTTAGTTATTCCCTACAGTCTTATGCATAGCCTCCAGACACAACATATCTAATAAGGGGACTAAATATGCTATCCAATATAACTTTTTAATAATAATCAATTAGTCATCACATGCATTCAATATCTAAGAAGGGGTTTTTAATGGTGACATTCAATAATCGCCACCCAAACCCACTTTTGGTGGCAACTATATATTTGCTACTAATATTATTACAATAAACATCGCTTAAAGCCTCTTTTGTTAGCAACTACTTAGTTGCAAGCAAATCCTACTTACAACATGCTTGAGACAAGAGACTCTTGATGCCATCTTTTAATAATCGCAACAAAAAATCACTTTTGGTGGCAACTAGTTAGTTGCCATCGATATTATTATTTAACAAAAAATTAAAAAAAAAGACTTTTCGTGGCAATTTTTCATAGTCGCCACTAAAAGTTACCTTTTGTTGACAAATATTAAGTCGCCACCAATATCATCACAAGCAAATCCCACTTACAGAATATTTAAAAATGATACCTTTCGTGATGACTTTTAATGTCGCCACCAAAAGTTACTAAAGGTGGCAACTATTTAGTCATCACCAATTGACTCATAAGTTAGTCTTGATACTTGATAATGGGACTTTTGTTGACGACTTTTAGTAGTTGCCACTAAAGGTTAGAATTTAAGAGGTTAATTTTTAAGTTTGTATTTAAAAGTCAATATTTAGTGACGATTGTTAAAAGTCGTCGCTGAAAGTGAATTTTTTGGTAACAACTTTTGTAGTCGCCACTAAAAGTTGTCACAAAAAGTAAGATTTTTTGTAGTGTGTGTAAATTAAATAAAAATAAATAAATTAATATATTCACATATATTCATTTAATAATATAATATTAATAAATAAATTAGTATAAAATATATTATTGATATTTATAATTTTTTATTAATTACATTTATTTATTTATATTATTTATATAATATATATAAATTATAATTATATAAATATAATATAAATTAAAAAATTATTTTGAAAAAGACACCCTTTGGTGTCTCTCACTTAAACATCCTTTTTCACGTGTGAAGTGAAGTACGCATTGTCACATTATGCTTTACTTGTACGCATTGTCACATTGTCTTTTGCCTTTGTCACATTGTCCTTCGCCTTTCACGTGAAGGATTGAAATGATATAAATATATTTTTTTTATTTAAAAGATAAGGTTGAAAGATAAAGATGAAAGATATTTTTAGGTAAAAATATTTATTTTTTTTATTTTACATATATTTTATATCCTTATATATATTCTATATCTTCTTTGTTTTTTCAATCCTCATATTCAGATTTCTTTCTTACGCTTCTTGTTTGATCTTCTCTCGCATTCTCTCTTATATTTCAAAGGTAAGTGATATTCTTACTTATTATTCTTATTTAATTTTATTATTATAATAAGTTTTAAATTAAATACTTTTATAGTTAAGTATATATCAAATCAAATTATTGATATGAAGTCGCAAGTGAAACTATGATGCCTACATGATGAAGCAAGAGGTTTATTTATGCCTATAAATAATTTTTATATATAGATAAGAATATATAATATAAATTACTAATATTTATATTTTTTTTAGATGTCAGGAAAAATATCACAAGGTGAATCTCTTTATCTTCAAGTTTGGCAAGGATGTGAAGTTGAGAAAAAGTTAATCAGAACAAACGAAACAGAGTAATATTTTTATTAATTATTTCTTTTTCTAACATCTATTTACCATGTATTTAGTTATATGCAAATTTAATTAAAATAAATTTAATTTATTTTTCATTCAGATTTATACCAGATGGTCAGATTGTTGGAGAATATATTATTGCCATTATACAATACAATTATAATGGTCCATATAATTGTCTTTCAGAAGTTCCTGAACCGGTCAGACAATTATGGTTTAACGAGTTTGGGGTACAATTTAATGTTATATTATAAATATATATGTGATATAAATTGAGATATTTGTAATTAAAAATAACTCAAAAAATTTATTCTTGCAGAAATATTATTGTTGGATTCCAGAACGACATCATAAAGTTTATCAAGTATTTTTGCATCATGTCAAGAATAAATTGAAGAACTTAATTGGATATGCACGAAGTCGAGGAAAAAGGCCAAGCTGGATTAGAGAAGATATATGGGATAAATTGTGTACTAGTTGGAATAGTCTACAATTCCAACAAAGAAGTGAAAAAAATAAAAAAAAAATAAAGCATCTAGCTCTAGTTCTAATCCATCTCTTCACGTTGGAGGTACTGTTCTAGCAAGTTATTATTGGGAGGAGCTTCAAAAACAATCAGGCAGAACACCAACTCCAGCCGAGCTTCACTATCGTATCCATTGTAAAAATGGCAAATGGATTGATAAAAAATCAGAAACTATATTTGTAAGTAACCTTTCATATTCAATCTATTTTTAGTTTTCATTTATCAATAATATTTACTAATTTATGTTTTATGATTTTTTTAGAATTAATTTTATTTTTTATTCATCAATAATATATTAATTCATTTTTTATGATTTTTTTTTCAGAATGAATATATCAAGCTTGAAGGTATAGATCCAAATACTATAAATATTCCTTTTATGGAATCAATATCTTCACAACAATTATCTGAAGAAATAAATCTTTGGATGCAAGTATCTGGAGGAAGAAAGAGTGGAGGAATGATCTATGGTCTTAGAAATATGTCACAATAAATAGAAGGAAATTCAATATCAGGTTTAAAATACAAAGTGCCAGATTATGAAAAGAGATACATCACTGATGTTAGAGCTATATTCCCTCCAGACGAAACACATCCAGATATTGGCCCATTACATAATGATGTTAGCAATGTGTTACGCCCATATAATTTACAATTTCAAGAAAATAAAATAACTATTCAAAGCCTTCAAGAAGAGATTAATACATATAAGAGTTATAATAATAATAATAATATATAAATTTTTATTATTGTATTGATTTTTTATAATTTTATTATTAATTATATATATATATCTGTGTATTGATATGATGTTTCAATATAGTACATGGAGTTTGATTAGATTGATATGTTTGTATTTTTAATATTTGATATTATATATATATATATATATATATGTACATCTTTTACTCTGTGATTTCATAAAATTTCTTTTGTCTCTCTCACATCCTCCCTTCCTTCGTCCCCTTCCCACCTTCACTTCCATTATCTCCCTCCCACCTTCACTTGTCATTTGGGGCAACCAGCATCATCAACATACAAATTACAAGAAGTAAGAGTAGTTTTCTTATTAATTTATTTTGAATTCATATTTTAAGAAATTTATTCACATAAATTTGTTGTTCTTTACAAATTAATTTATTTAGATGTATCAACGAGAATCATCTTCTAGCGGGGGCCGCTCACAATCTCAACATACTATTTTAGCGTCTCAAAATCCAACTCCTGAGTACCAAATTCCTACTTCAATTCAAAAACAATTTATTCAACTTGCAGGCGATGAGTTATTATTTAATTTTTTAATATTATTTCAATTTATGTTAATTTTAAGTATTTGTATAATTAACTAACAAATATTCAATTTTTGTAGATTTAAACCAAATAATAATGAAGTTCGAGCAAGGATAATAAATATTTTTAAAAGTAATTATGAAGGTCCTTGGAGTAGTTGGAAAGGTGTTCCTTCTGAATATCAAACTTTATGGTTTGCTGAATTTAAGGTAAATTTTGTTTCTTATATCTTTTTATATAATCATAATATCATGTATTTTATATTTTTATAATTATAATCTTTAATTTTTTTAGAAGTATTATGAGTGGAGTTTTGACGACAATGATAAAATTTGGAAGAATTAGAAAAAGAAAGTGGTTGATCGGCTTAGAGATTTAATTGGTAAGTCACGTAAGACAGGAAAAAAGCCTAATTGGATTAGCGAATTCATTTGGGAAGAGTTGTGTGCAAAATGGAATACTTCAGAATATCAATCTCTCCGAGAACAGATGAGAAAGAATAGAGCTTCTAGTTCTGAGTTTGGTTCATCATTACATACCAGGGGATCTATATCAATGCTTGAACATGCCAAAAGATTGGTAATTAATTTTATTTTTATGAATATTTATTTATAATTTTAAATGTATATTTATCTATTAATATTAATATTTATTTTACAGGCACGAGAATTAGGAAGGCCACCAAGATATTCTGAGGTCTTTTAAAAAACTCATCAACGTAAAAGAGTTTGGATTGATAGAAAATCTCAAATTGTTTATGTAATTATGATTTTATTTTTAATTTATATTTGTAATTATAATTTTATTTATAAAATTTTTACTTATTTTGTTATTTACGTTTCAGGATGAATATATACGTCTTAAAAATCTATGTGAATGCAGAGGAGAAAATGTTTCAGAATTAGATTTATGGCTACAGGCAGCTGGAGGAAAAAAAAAAGGTTTAGTTTATGGTATTGGGAGTATGCCTGATAATATATTAGGAAATCCTATGTCTGGATATACTGATACTCAATATCCATCGTATCCTCACTCTTCGTATATCCAAGAAATTGTGAGAAATGAATTTATAACTTTGGCTAAACAAGCCCATGATGCCCAACTTGAAGAACAAAGATTACAAATTGAACAGCTTCGACAAGAATTAGATGAATTCAAGAGTATTGTTCAACATCTTTCACAACAACAACATCAGGATGATGCTGGGCCAAGTTCCTTTTATAGACCATATATTTCTCATTTAGATAATGAGAATATAGATGATAATGTAAATGAGAATGAAGATAATTGTTAAGTTTTGCAAATTTTATGTAATATAATATATGTAATTAAATTTGTATTACATGTTTTTTCCTATTTTATTTAAATTTAATATTTTTATTTAATAACTTATATAATATTATATATTTATTCAATAAATTTCACTATTTATGAACTTATAATGTGTGTGTGTGTATATATATATATTAAGTTATAATATATTGGGTAGCAAAATTAGATCCCATGAATGTAATAAAATTACATTTTTAATAGACTCAAAAGATGGTAAGAAATTAGGCACGGGAATCAAACTTGCTAACTTCACCAATTTTTTCATTTCTTTCTATAAATTTTAAGCTTTCGGCATGATTAAACAAACCTTTGCTTATTATTATTAATTTTGATCAATTCTATTTTAAAAATTTTTATACCAATGCGTTTATTAATTATTATACTAAATATATGTAAAATAATTTTTAACAAGATAAAATAAAATATATAATTATTTAGTTATTAATAAACTACATTTTTTAAAATTAAATTTATAAATATTTACAAATTTATTAACTCTAAAAATTAAATTAAATTAAAAGAAAATATTTCTTACCATAATTCTGTCGGAAAAAATCCGGGAGTAGGAAAAAATTGCTACAGACTTATGGTCAAATGTAAGAAATTTTGATAAATTTTAATTCAATATATGAATAGTTCCTTTCTACCATGGATCTGTAGCAAATCGTGATGGCCCCCTATTGATATACATTCTAAATGTTATAAATATCTATTAACAATAAATGCATATACTATTTATTATTAATTCCAAATATTATAAACATTTCCTAAATTAATTCCTACAAAATATTAGAGATTATTTATTAATAACCATCAGAAATGTAATTTTTAAAATTTTTAATTTATATTATATTTATATTAAATAATTTTTTTACCAAAATTTATAATACTATTTATTAATAATTATTATAGACATTATTTTTTAACTATTTTAAATCAATTAAGTTATTAACATTCTATTTATATTAAATGATTAAACATAAAAATAAAACTTAAAATAAAAATAAAGATGAATAAGTGTATTTTTTTAATTTATTTGTAATCCAACAAGAAAGAAATATTAACATGTGAAACAAGTGCATGCATAGGATAAAATGCCCTATGTATTACAAATTGGAAAAATTAGAATTAGGAATTTTAAATTGAAGGCTATAAATCTTAAATTTTAAAAATTATTTTAAAGAATTTAAATATTAAAAATTTAAATTACATAAAAAATTACTATAGTTCAAGATATCAAGTTAAACTTTTTTTATCTTAAAACCTTTTACAATAATTTTAAATTTTAAAAATTTTTAATACAAATTTTTTTAACTTGAAATTTTAATTATTTTTCTTATAAATATCTTGATTTTTTTAACTAATTTTTAAATTTTTATATACTTTTAAAATTTTCTTAATTTAATATCTCTCATTAAATTTTTAATAATATTTTATTAAATTTTGATCTGACCATCATATATTATTTTAATATTAGGAAATCCTATGTCTGGATATATTAATACTCAATATCCATCGTATCCTCACTCTTTGTATATCCAAAAAATTGTGAGAAATGAATTTATAACTTTGGCTAAACAAACCCATGATATCCAACTTGAAGAACAAAGATTACAAATTGAACAGCTTTGACAAGAATTAATGACATGTAGAGTATTGTTCAACATCTTTCACTACAACAACATCAAGATGATGGTGGGACAAGTTCTTTTTATAGACCATATATTTCTCATTTAGATAATGAGAATATAGATGATAATTTCAATGAGAATGAAGATAATTGTTAAATTTTGCAAATTTTATGTAATACAATATATGTAATTAAATTTGTATTACATATTTTTTTCTATTTTATTTAAATTTAATATTTTTATTTCATAACTTATATAATATTATATATTTATTCAATAAATTTGACTATTTATGAACTTATAATGTGTGTGTGTATATATATATATATATATATATATATGTATATTAGTTTATTGTATATAATATATACATACCAAAATTTAATAATATATATTAACTTAATTTAATTATGTATATATATATATATATATATTAAGTTATAATATATTGGGTAGCAAAATTAGATCCAATGAGTGTAATAAAATTACATTGTTAATAGACTCAAAGATGGTAAGAAATTAGGCACGCAAATGAAACTTGTTAATTTCACCAATTTTTTCATTTCTTTTTATAAATTTTAAGCTTTCGGCATGATTAAACAAACCTTTGCTTATTATTATTAATTCTGATCAATTCTATTTTAAAAATTTTTATACTAGTGCGTTTATTAATTATTATACTAAATATATGTAAAATAATGTTTAACAAGATAAAATATATATAATTATTTAGTTATTAATAAACTACATTTTTTAAAATTAAATTTATAAATATTTGCAAATTCATTAACTCTAAAAATTAAATTAAATTAAAAGAAAATATTTCTTACTATAGTTCTCGGAAAAATCCGACAGAATAAGCGACAGAAATTACTGTAGGAAAAAATTGCTACAGACTTATGGTCAAATGTAAGAAATTTTAATAAATTTTAATTCAATATGGGAATAGTGCCCTTCTACCATGGATCTGTAGCAAATCATGCTCCCCGGCTAATACTAATACAATATATATTATTGACATGCATTCTAAATATTAAAATACCCTATGTATTACAAATTGGAAAAATTAGAATTAGGAATTTTAAATTAAAGGCTATAAATCTTAAATTTTAAAAATTATTTTAAAGAATTTAAATATTAAAGATTTAAATTACATAGAAAATTACTATATTTCAAGATATCAAGTTAAACTTTTTTTATCTTAAAACCTTTTACAATAATTTTAAATTTTAAAATTTTTTAATACAAATATTTTTAACTTGAAATTTTAATTATTTTTATCATAAATATCTTGATTTGTTTAACTAATTTTTAAATTTTTTTATACTTTTAAAATTTTCTTAATTTAATATCTTTCATTAAATTTTTAATAATATTTTATTAAATTTTGATCATCTGACCATCATATATTATTTTAATATTTTAAATATGCATGATTAGAAATAAAAATAAATAAATAAAATACTAATAATATTTAATATATGATTAACTACAATGAAAAAATTTAATAAAATACTAATAATATTTAATTAAGTATTTATTATCAAATTTTACATTTGAAATTATGACAAATAAACTTTCTTTTAATAAAGAATCAATATATGAATTATAAAAATTCCCACATATTATGTTTTTATTAAAAACGAATTAATAGGAATTTTTTAAAAAAATTTCACTTAATCTTATCATTTTTAAAAATCCACTTGATACAAGTCTGACATATCCATGCTCCAATGGAAGCAAATAGCTATGTTCGTCGTCTTAAAGAAATTATATTTTATTCGCAAATGACATAACAGTGCGTTGATTGTAGCTTTTTCTAAACTTCATTTTAGCATCTCTTCCCCCCAAACTCTGAAATATCGAAACTATGGCGCGATGCTCTGTCCCCTTGTCTTCATCCTTCCCACACTAGATGGACTTAGATGATCAACATTGCTTCATCTTGTATACGCCGTTATTGATTATTCATCCAATGTGAAGAACATGCTCCAGTAAATGGTAAAACTCATTTCCCCACCTTAAAACCCTAGAATCTGTAAAACCCAAAATCTTTCTTTTTCTTCTTCTTTATTGGTTTCAGTCAAAGAGCCTTAAATAAGGTACTTCCAAGGTCTGTTGTGAAAGGACAGTCTTGCTTCAGTTGTGCCATAAATCACAGTAAAAATTTTATTTCATAGATTTCTATTTTACCCTCCTCCTTTAATAAGATGCTCTGTTTTAGTTTTATTGCTTTTTCTTTGAATGATAAGAGGTACAATGCTTCTTATTTGAGGCGTTCATGTTTTCATAGGTTAATAACATGTAGGGTCCATTAAGCTTTAAGTTATTCAGTGTTCTATTTGGATTTTATGATAAAACTCCACATGCTTACTAATAAGCTTTAAATTAGATTTTATGATAAAACCCCACATGCTTACTAATAAAAACAAATAGCACCTGTTAGTTTACTACTTATTTTAATTTTTTCTTTACTTACTCTGTTGATCTGAATCATATTAACATTTTTTTTAAATTTATTATTTATGTCTTGTACTACTTTGTTAATTCATAACAGGGACCACACCAAAAGGTGTTTTAATACTGATGTGGGTACTTGGACTTACCATATGTATATATATATATATAACAAAAACTATCTGTATACTCTGTGTCATGCTCTAATTTGTTGTTTTATACAGTCTTTTTTTTTGGTATTAGAAATGGCAAACTTCTTAACCCCAGATAAAGTTCTCACCCTATCATTGTCTTTGTTGGGATAATAGCAATCATAAGCAACCCAAGCAAAGGCACATAACTCTCTGGTGCCCGAGAGATGTTGAGAACTTGAATATTCATGGTCCATAAATTTGTTATGGGTTGTACAGGCGAAGCATTACAGCTTGTAAGGAAATTACCATCTCCATAATAGCCTTTCCTTGTACTAAACGGATAGGAGATGGTCAGTTTCTCATGCAAGTTGTTGCAACTTGGTCTTGGAAATTGACATGAATATTTTTTTAAAATAATATTTTCTCTTCCTTTAAGTATTTTTGTTCCTTTTTTGCTTAAACTTACTTCATTTGAAGTATCAATCTCATATGAAGACATCATTTTTGTGATATATAATCATTCTATGGGTAAATTGTTAAAATTTCATTCAATTTAAAGGAATAATGAATGAAAATATAGTTAAATATAACTTTATTATTATATTGTCACTCATGCATTTACCTTATTTTAAATGTAGGATGACTTATGGGTTATTGAACTTATGTTGCAATTTGTTACATGGGATGTAGGAAAATTAGAAAGCAAAGTAAAAAGGAGAAAGAAAAGGAATTGTGTGGCACAATAGAGAAAAGTAGCCATCATCTGAGCTTAGCAAAACAAAAGAATTGGAAAAGAAGTTATTTGACGGCTAAAAAGCTAGTTCCTGTCGCCATTTCAAATTGAAGCACAAAGGTGAGGCCATTTGTCTTTCAATGCTTTCTTGATGTGATTCGTTAAGGTAGTGATATGATTATATGTGTGTTTTAGTTGGTAATATACTTTATATTTATTTTTTATATAAACATAGTCAATTTTATAAATTTCCAATAAATTTAATTTATGATTCTTAATATAAAATCAATAATATCAAAACAAAATTTAAAAATATTTTGATAAGTTATATTTTTAATTAAAAATTAATTTTATTTTAAAAATATTTTGTGTATATTTTAACTTAAACAATTGTATATATTGCTATATAATATAAAACAAGTGTATTTTAAACATTTTGAAGAAGCAAACTAATAAGGTGGCCTTTGTTCATGATGTAATATCTTGACCCATGTCCATATATATAATCACATTAAATGCAAACAATTCTCTCACAGACTGGCGAATGAATACAATTGGGAATATGTATTTGGCTGCATTGTTGCTCTTTCATCCTCCTTACCCATTTCTCATGACTTATTATATTTATGTTTTTAGTAGTCAATTCTCCCAATAGGTCTCACCCCCTTTAACTTTATGTATTTGGCTGTTTGCCTACTAGCATGAGAAACACAATTAATATTGTATTTCCACAGGACATCCTTTCTCTTTTTCATTCATGTCTAGTTCTTTTTACGGGGAGTAAAAAAATTCTTTGCTATTTTTCATGTCTTTGGAAATAGATTTTAAATTCTCTCTTGCTCCACTGGTTTTCAAGACAGTAAGTTATTAATAATTTTCCTTCTTTTTCATTATAGACTTTTACTCCAATTTATGCTTCCATTTCTAATGTCAAGTTTGCATTATAGTTGCTACATATGTTTAATTCACAGTTTAATTTAAAATTCCACATGGCTCAATGCTAAAGTCTTTGTTTCAACATTTTGCAATTTTATATCCTTTTAACGTTGCATGTTAGTTTGGAAGTCCCCAACTTAAATTCTTGTTCAAATGTGCTATGTAGCATGGTAGTAGCATTGTTCTTATTATTTATTTTAAGTACAAGTTTTGTTTAACTTGTGATTACTTGATTTGTAAGTGTAGGGAGTAGGGATGGATAAAAGTTGGCTACAAATTAAGAATAGAGCTGATCCAGTATATATAAGAGGAATAGATAATTTTCTTGAATGGGCATGTAGTCAACCAGGGGTGAATAATATAATACGATGCCCTTGCAAGGGGTGCATGAACACACATTTCAAATTGAGAATTAAAGTAAGGGAAGACTTATTGAAAAAGGGATTTTAGGATAGTTATAAGGTGTGGGACTTGCATGGAGAACAGAGGATGAGATCTGAAAATCCCCTTCCTAATTGCTTTGAAGAAGTGCAAGATGATTATGTTGAGGAAGATAACATTATCGAAATGATACATGATGCTTGTGGATTTCCATTTGTGGTAGAAACAAATAGTGGTCTAGAGAACAATACAGAGCCAAATGCGCATGCAAGAAAGTTCTATAAAATGTTAGAAGATGCTGAGACTGAACTTTATCTAGGTTGTAACAAAGTGTCAAAGTTGTCTTTTATAGTTAGGTTACTCCACTTAAAATGCCTTAACCAGTGGAGTAATAAATCAATGGATGCATTACTGACCCTATTCAAAGATGTTCTTCCAGAGGGGGCATTGGTTCCAAACTCATACTATGAAGCAAAGAAGGTTATTCGAGATTTGGGTTTGGATTACACTAAAATAGATGCATGCAATAATGATTGCATTTTATATTGGAGGGACCATGCTAATGCTTCATCGTGTCCCAAGTGCAAAATGTCTAGATGGAAGCCAACGAGACACAAAGGCAAGAAAGTGCCATATAAAGTCTTGCGGCATTTTCCTATAAAGCCTAGACTACAAAGGCTATACATGGCAAGACACATAGCTTCGGAAATGAGGTGGCACAATGAAGAACGTATTGATGATGGTGTCTTAAGACATCCAGCTGATTCCCTTACTTGGAAATCCTTCGACCAACAACATCCTAGCTTTTCTGATGAGCCTAGAAATGTTCGATTAGGATTAGCAAGTGATGGATTTCAACCTTATGGGAATATGAGTGCTAATCATAGCATTTGGCCGGTTGTTTTGGTTCCATATAATTTGCCCCCATGGATTTGTATGAAGCACCCATATTTTATGATGACACTTCTTATTCCAGGGCCTAAATGTCCAGGTGATGATATAGACATTTACTTGCAACCAATGATAGAAGAGTTGAAAGAATTATGGGAAGAAGGGGTAGAAACATATGATGCCCATTCCCAATCAAACTTTAGACTACGTGCAGCTATCTTGTGGACAATAAATGACTTTCCTGCCTATGCAAACCTTTCAGGTTAGTCAACTAAAGGCAAACTTGCATGCCCTTGTTGCCACAAAGACACATATTCCATTTATTTGCGAAACAAGTTATGTTACATGGGTCATCGTCGCTTTCTTCCAACCAATCATCCTTGGCGCCGAAATAGATTCGCATTTGATGGGAAAGTAGAAAATAGAGTTGCACCTCTCCCTTTAACTGGGGATGAAGCACTTAGACAATTACAAGGATTGGGTAATGTGAGCTTTGGTAAAACTCAAAAGCGAAAGCGTGACTATCCTAAAGGTGCTTATAATTGGAGAAAGAAAAGTATTTTTTTCCAATTACCTTATTGAAAAGACCTAATGCTACGAAATAATCTTGATGTTATGCACATAGAAAGAAATATCTCTAATAGCATCATTTCAACAGTGATGAACATGGACGGAAAGACAAAGGACACATTAAAGAGCATGTATGATTTGGTGGACTTAGGCATAAGGCATGGGTTGCACCCAATTGAAGATGGAAATAATGTTTTATTACCTGCAGCATGCTATGCATTATCTCCACAAGAGAAGTTGAAGGTTTGCAATTTCTTAGCTAATTAAAGGTACCTGATGCTTTCTCTTCAAATATTTCAAGGGGTGTCAATGTTCGTGATCGAAGAATTTTTGGATTAAAGTGTCATGATCACCATGTATTATTGCAAGACATTTTTCCAATTGCAATACGTGGTTTGTTGCCTAAGGATGTATGTGAGCCAATAATAGAGTTAAGCAACTTTTTCAAGAATCTATGCTCCAAGTGCTTAAAAATTAAAGATCTTGATAGTCTTGACACTCAAGTTGTGTTAACCTTATGCAAATTGGAGACTATATTTCCCCCAGCTTTCTTTGACATCATGATCCACTTGACAGTTCACTTGGCAAGGGAGGCAAAACTTGGTGGACCTGTTCAATACCGATGGATGTATCCTATTGAAAGGTAACCCATTTTATTACAATTAATTATCATAAATTTGTTTTTCACCACTAGTGGATGTACCATATTAGGTGTAGCTTATGTTTGTAGGTATTTACGAACACTTAAAGCATATGTTTGAAATAAGGCTCGTCCAGAAGGTTCAATTGCAGAAGGTTATTTGGTGGAAGAAAGCCTTACATTTTGCTCACGATACTTGAAAAATATCCCAACTAAGTTTGATAGACCTACTAGAAACAACGATACAACTGAGACAATTAGTAAGATTTCTGTCTTCCAAAGAAGTGGCCTACCAAGAGGGCATTCTGAATTAATCACTCTATCTCATGAAGAGTTCCATCAAGCTAGGATGTATGTGCTTCAAAATTGTGTTGAAATAGAGCCATTTATTGAGTAAGTTAATATTACTTCCCTAATATTTTATAAAGGGATAATGTTTTGTATTGCCCTAACTAGCTTGTACAACGTAGGGAGCATATGAAGGAGATTGAAGCACAAGCTTCATTAGTAAATGAAAGACATTACAAGGAGTTTCCTGATTGGTTTCGCGCACATGTAAGTGTTAGTCTAATTCATTGTGTTAATTTCATTACATAATCTTTTAATGGTAACAAAGAGTTCTTTATCCATATAGGTTGTCAAGTTATGTACACAAGGATGTGCAAATGATGAACTTATAAGCTTATCGGTTGGCCCACTTAAAGTGGTGAATCGATATTCCATGTTTATGGTGAATGGATTTAGATTTCACACAAAAGATCGTGCATCAGGAAAAAGAACTCAAAATAGTGGAGTTCTTGTAATAGGTGATGATTCAGATGTTAACAAGGAATATTATGGTGTGTTAGAGCATATTTATGAGCTATCTTATGTAGGAAATAGGAAAGTATATATCTTTAAGTGTCATTGGTGGGATATGGCTCATTTGGGCAGAGGATATAAGATTGATAAATATGGGTTCACAAGTGTTAATGCTCGATGTTCATTAAATACAAATGAACCGTTTGTCTTGGCGTCTCAAGCAAAACAAGTGTTCTATGTGAATGACATTATTGAGCCAAATTGGCTTGTTGTAGTGAAAACAAATCCTCGTGACCTTTTCAATATGCCCCAAAAGGATAATGATGATGATGTAAGTGGTGACCATGATGATTTGGCCACTGAAGAAGTGTATCAACAGTTGGTAGTTGACTTGACTATGGCATCTAACAATTGGGTCGAATTTGACATTGTAGTTGACTTGTTTAGAGATGATGTAGAGCCACAAAGCATCCATCAAGTATGTGAACAGCCACGAACAAGTGTACATCATGCTCGGGAGGCAAATTTCATTGATGATGATGACATACATATGTCTATGAATGAGGAAAATGTGGAAGAAGATTTTGATGATAGTAGTGACACAAAAGAGAATGAAATAGATAATAGTGACACAACAGACAATGAACTAGATGACAGTGACATAGAAGGCTCTTATCAGAATTAACTAAAGATTGATATGTGATGGTAATCTACAATAATTTCATGACCATTTCACAAAGATATAATAATTCCCTTAATCTTTACAAAATGTTATGTGCATAGTTATGTTCAAGCATTTTATATATGTCGACATTAATATTATTACTTATACTTTGCATGCAACATTGCAGGAAATGTCAGGATTTGGAAGAGGTAGAGGGGGAAGAGGACGCACCATTGGACGAGGAAGACATAATAATCTTGATGAAGTGACTTCAAGTGCAGGCTTCACACCGCCACCACAGGCACCTCAACTTGATCCACAACCTCCACAACCACAAACATAAGTTGAAAATTCTCCACAGCCTCCTTCACACCTTGTTGAAACACAACATCAAGATTCTCCATCCACACATCATAGCAGTGCTGGTACATTTCCATACACATTATACAATAACAATCAAATTATTAAACTAAGTGAAAATTCTAACTAATATTTTTTATGTGGATGACAGCATCTTGTAGTACCATTAAGAAAGGTAGAGGAATTTATAGATCCTTACAAGTTGACATGAAAACAAAGTATGGTGCCAAAATCAAAGTTCAAATTGCTGAAAATGTTACTAGAGCTGTGGGACCTGGGGCTAGGAATCTTTCAAACTATTGTGGATTGGTGCTGAGAACTACTATATCATTTAGAGATGGCGATTGGAATGACATCGTTGCAAAACATGGTGAAGAGATGTGGTTGAAGGTGAAGGTAATAAGTTACATATATTCATATAAATTTTTATCTTATATATATTATTTATATTTGGATCATTAACATAACTATTTATGTGTGTTTAAGGAAAAATTTGCACCTACTGATGAAAGGAAAGAGATAGAATTTCATAGCACTGTTATGCAAATAATGCAAAATGCTTTTAGAAATTGGAAGAATAAATTACATGACCACTACAAGTCATATGCTAGTGATGAAGAAAGATTGGCCAATCGGCCAAGTATTGTTGGCCCTGAAGATTAGCAATGGCTTATAGAGCATTTTCGCTCACCAAATTTCAAGGTGCTTTGCTAATCATATAGTTTAATAAATTATTACATGAATCTTGATATCTTAAATAACTATTAACTTTATTGTAGATGGTAAGTGAAAGAAACAAATTGAATAGGCAGAAGCAAACAACAAAGCACACTTGTGGCCCTAGATCATTTGCAGAAGTTGAGGAGTCTACGGTGATAATGCTTATACACTCTTCATAATATTTTCTTCTTTAATATATATATATATATATATATGTGTGTGTGTGTGTGTGTGTGTGTGTGTGTGTGTGTGTGTGTGTGTGTGTGTGTGTGTTCTTTACATTTTGTGTCCCTTTATTATAAAAATTTATTATAGAGAGACCCTGAAACTGGGGAGATGGCACCACCGGATTGAGTATGGGAATTATAACACACTCGTAAAACCAAAGAAGGAGAAATTGTGTGGTCGGATCCACAGTCAGAAGAAGTTCATGTATTTGTAACAACTTATTAAATTTTTTGATAAGTTAAACTATGTCTTATAATCTATTAAACTAAATTGATGCTTTAATTATAGGCTCGCATCCATGAGATGGTGGTCCAACAACAATCCCAAGAAGGTGGGCCTTAGATGACCTCTAATCAAATTTTGGCTGTTGTTCTTGGTGAAAGGCCGGGTTATGTTAGAGGGAAAGGTTATGGAGCAAAACCTACAAGAAAGAGAGGCATTGCTCAAGTTGATGTTGATGCTTCCTTATCTTCTGCAGTGGAGAATGTGCGTAAGAAAATGGAGGCTGACTTTGAAAGAAGGCTTGAGGCAGAGCGTGCTGAACTAAAACAAATGATGGAACAAATGATGCAAACACAATTGGCTACTTTGATGGCTTTTATCCAACAAGTAATTTTATGGCTTTTCCTCTTTTCTTATCTTTTTTCATATATCCATTTTTATAAGTTTGGTATAGTTTAATATAATGTGGGTTAGCTAAGATTATAATTTGTTTACTCTATACTTAGGTTTAGTGTAAAATTTATTCCTTGTTTATTATTATTGCAACTTCTCTTCACCTCATGTTTCAACTGCTTAAGCATACAATTATTTTTCTCAAATTCATGTGTGTTTCATATTAGGAAATTTTGTGAATTTATTGTCAAATCTTTTGGGGCAAAACTTTAGGTTGTGCTAAAAATGTATTAATATTAAATTTTGAATAATATGCTAATGTTTAATGACTTAGTATTGGACTGCACACATATATAACTAGAAAATGAGATGCTTAGTATTGTAACTTAGGCTACCAGGATCTTTCTGATCAATGAATTGCTTCTATGATGTATTTTGATCGACTGATATGTTACTTTTGTAAGTTACACCCAATGGTGGAATAAGATTGACTACACATGAACTTTTTCATACACTGATCATATGATGGTTGAAATATGGGCTGTAAGTAAATTGCTTTGTATTTCACTTGCCTTTCACTTTTCTTTAATTTTCATCCAAGAAAGAAACAAAAATAAAAAAGAAAATGATGTGGTAGCATGGTTGAATGAGTGGGTAATATGGCCAAAATGTCAGGCATTGGGTTTCCTATTGGTTTAGTGAAATTCACAATCACTTTGAATATTATGTTGAAAGAGACTTTTTTTACATCCATTTTTGTGTGATTTTTTTCTATGTGAAGAAATTGTAATAATTTCATTGTTCTTGTAATGGATTCCTCTCAAGATTTTGATATAATATGAAGTTTTTAATGAATTCTCAAGTATATATTATTTGTTACTTATTTATGTTTTACATAAGATGTTTGAAGAAATCAAAATGTGTCACTTAATCTAATTTTTTAATATATTAGTATTCAATATAAAGTATTATGATATGTAAGACATACATGATTTGAAATTGGATTCAAGTTGTCATTGCAATTGTAGAATCTATTTTCTTGGTCTATGAATTGTAATTCTATGTTTTTGTACCCATTTTTTTGCTATTCTTTTCCTTGTTCTCTTTATTGACTTTAAACTATGCAATCTAAAGAACATTCTCCATGTTTGGGTTCCTTGGTATAAAATCTTGCATGATTTAAAATTCATGAATTGTAATAAGCTCAATTATTAATTATCATAGTCACATAAGCAATTTTGAAATAGGTCAATTTAACACTTTTTCATTTTGGTTGGAAGAAGCAATTGTTTGGACTATATATTTGCACTTGGTATTATATAAACTTTCCATGAACAAGAAATGTTATTGTGTTATCTTCTCAACATATCTATTTTATATTTAATTAATGATAAGGGCTTGATAATGTTTCTTTAATATTTCGTATGTGTTATATTTTTGCTTTCTTTTAAATCAACATAATGATACAATATATTGTAGTCAAGTTTTCTTTATGCTTAAGAATAATTTAGACTAAAATTTGTTTTAATGTGTATTAATTTGTTTATTTTCTTTCAAAACAGGGACAAATGCCAAACATAGCTACAAATGCTCCAAATACTGATACAAGGACTGGCGATACTGGAAATAGTTAAAAATAAATGTATTATTTATATTCAGTATTGTTCTTGTATTTTATCTTTTTGTAATGATGATACTCTAAATATTTATGCTAGGACTTATTTAACAATGATTCTTATATGTATTTCAAAATCTTTTTATGGTAATGATATATATTTTGAAAGGTTTGATGGATTTGTTAATAGGTATTTACTTTAGAATTTTAAAATTAATATTAAAAAAATATATATACTTTTAGTGGTGACTTTTTAAATTTGTCATTGAAGATTAACTTTCTGTGGCAACTATAGTGGTCACTAAACATAATCTACTGTGGCGACTATCAAATGTTATCACTAAAAATATTTGAATAGTAAATGAGCTTTCAGTGATGACATTTAGTAATTCCCACTAAAAGACATTTTTAGCGGCGACAAACATTGCCACTGAAACCATATTTTTAGTGGCAACTATTAAAATTGTCACAAAAAATAACTTTTAGCGGCGACCAAAGTCGCCACTGAAGTTCTATTTAGTGGCAAATTCCAACAACATATCATGTTTTAGTGGCAACTTCTTATATATTCAGTGGCGACTATAGTCGCTGTTGAAAGTGATGTTTTAGCGACGACATCTTTTATCGCCACTGAAACAATCTGCGACTAGACTATTTCCAACCACTTTACGACGACTAAAACATCGCCACCAAAGACTTTTAGTGGCGACTTTGTGACTTTCGGTGGCAACTTTAGTTGCCACAGAAAGTCTTTTTTTTTGTAGTGACATGTTCTAAAAAGGTTTTAAATTAAATTGACATAAAAAATAATATCCTTATAAATTAAAATAAATCAATGATACTTAAAAACTTATTATTTTAACATAATAAAAAGATTAAAAAAATAACTATTACCAAATAAATAACATTTTTTTATATCACCTAAATTATTATTACCACCACAATTTTTAATTTTCATTTATAAATCTAAACTAATAATATTTCTATAAAATAAAGCAATTATTTACATTTAATAAATTACATAAATATTTCATACATATATTATTAAATTATATATATATATACTTCTTATTTTTTGAGCAAATAAATCTCCACAATGAGCAAATTTCACAAAAATAAATATCGACAATAATTAACGTAATTTGAAGTAATATAGTAAAACTAAAGAAAATTTAGATTTAAGGAGAGAGTAAACTAAAGTGGTTAAGATATAAAAGGAGAGGATAAATCTTGTATCATTTTGGCCCGATAACGTTAGAGTTGTTCTATATAAGATTGAAATATTTAAATTCAAATTTTAGTTAAGTTAAAATTAAATAAAAATTAAAAATGCAACAAAAATACAAATAATTAATAAAAAAATTGAATTCAATCATCTAGTAATGTACCCAAAAAAATATCTTCAAAGATAAGTCATGGGACATTTTAAGCTAGTCTTGCGTTGGCATAACTTTTTGTTTGACGAACTGAATAAAACTTATCCATATCCATCGTACTTGTCGGGTCTTGCTTTTTGGACTCTTATTGGTACCATGGCTCATTTCAAGTCATTGTCAACTTTCAAATTTCACCCATTAATTAATAACCACAAAATTTATTTGAATCCATCCGCACAATTCCACATCATCAACATTATCTGCAATTTATTCTACAATTTTCAAAAAAGATTTATAATTTATTAAAATGTGAATTATTACACATATCCAAATATTTTATAGCATAAACTCTCTTATCAATGTATTATTATCTATTTTGAAATTGTTCCCTCGTCACCACCAGAGATATCGTTACTTTGCCCATAACAATTAATTCAATTACACATACACATATATAATGGCTATCTAAAAGCTATTTTTTTAATGACTCCTTTCAAATATATATATACGCACACATAAAAGAAAAAATATACATATAAATATAAACAATATCATTATTATTATATAATATATAATTCATTATTACATTATATTATACTATTTAATTTATAGACAATGTATTATTATAACAATATTATAACCTTTTATATTTTTTAATAACAAATAATAGAAGAACATATTTATTTTAAACTTATCCATATTTTTTTAAAAAAAAATATTTTTAAAATTATCTATATTTTATTTATATATTTATTACATTATAATATACTTATAATTCACGTTAAAAATGACTTAAATTAAACTATTTTAAATTTATTATATATATAAAGTAATATATATATATATATATATATATATATAACCACCAAAGTGACTTTTGGTGCCAACCAATTACACTACAAAAAAATAGATCTTTAGTAACGACTTTTAACAGCGAATTAAAAAAATGGTCGCTAAAAAAATATTTTTAGCAACGACTTTATTAAGTTGTCACTAAAAATTGTCACTAAAAAAATATTTTTATTTCTAAAAAGATTTTTAGCGACGATAAAAAAAATAGTCACAAAAACTATTTAGTAGCAATAAAAAAGTCGTCGCTAAATATTTTTTACGGCGACATCGACATAGTCACCGCTAAATAACCTTTTAGTGGCGATAGGATTTGGTCACCACTAAAATATAACATTTAGCGACGACACAATAGGTCGTCACTAAAAGTCCAAATGTCCATTATCTGACAAAACTTTTAGCGATCACCAGATTAAATCGTCGCTAAAACAAAACTTTTAGCGATTATTAGTTTTAGTCGTCGCTAAAGTGTGATCTAGCGACGACTAAAAGTTGTCGTCACTAAAAGTTTAAAAGATTCATTATTTATCTGACAAACTTTTTAGCGACGACCAAAAGTAATCGTCACTAAAAGTCCAAAATGTTCATTATTTATTTGACAAACCTTTTAGCGACGACCAGATTTAGTTGTCACTAAAACATAGTTTTTAACAACTATTAGTTTTAGTCATCACTAAAGTGTGATTTAACGACGACGAAAGGTGGTCGTTACTAAAAATTTAAATATCCATTATCTATGTGATAAACCTTTTAGTGACGATCAGATTTAGTCGTCGCTAAAATTTTAGTCGTCGCTAAAGTGTGATTTAGTGACGACTAAAGGTGGTCGTCACTAAAAATCTAAATATCCATTATCTATGTGACAAACCTTTTAACGACAACCAGATTTAGTCGTCGCTAAAACATAATTTTTAACGACAACTAAATTTAGTCGTCGCTAAAGTGTGATTTAGCGACGACTAAAGGTGGTCGTCACTAAAAGTCTAAATATCCATTATCTATATGATAAACCTTTTAGTGACGACTAGATTTAGTCGTCGCTAAAACATAATTTTTAGTGACTATTAGTTTTTGTCGTCGCTAAAGTGTGATTTAGCAACGACTAAAGGAGATCATCACTAAAAGTCCAAATATCCGTTATCTATGCTAAACTTTTTAGCGACGACTAGATTTAGTCGTCGCTAAAGTGTGATTTAGCGACGACTAAAGGTGATCGTCACTAAAAGTCCAAATATCTATTATCTATGTGATAAACCTTTAAGCGACGATCAGATTTAGTCGTCGCTAAAGTGTGATTTAGCGACGACTAAAACTTAGTCGCCACTAAAAATTATGGTGTTAAATTTTTTATCAAATAAAAATATTTGCGCCAAATCTTTTAGCGATGACTAATTTTATTTGTCGCTAAAAGTTTGCTTTTAGCGGCGGCTAAAATAGTCGCCACTAAAAGTTTTGTCGTAAATTTTTTTATTTATTAAAATTTTTTTCGTGAAATATTTTTGTAATTTATTTATAAATAAAAATATTTGAAATTAGAATATTTTTAAGTTTAAAAAATAAATTATACATGTCAATTAATATATGCAAATATACAGGATAAAAAAATTAATTAGAATATTTTTAAGTTAAAAAAATATTTTTAAAGTTAATGATTAATATATAGAAATATATAAGACTAAAAAAAAAATTTAGTTATAGTCATTAATTATGATCATTAATTAAAAAAATAAAACTAAAATTTTTATTAAGTTTAAAATACTTAGTAGATTTAAGAAGTTAAAATTTTAATTTTTATAATTCACGAAATTAATATGTCTAACATTTCATATGTCAAAGAATCCATATATCTAAGATTTTAATTTTTATTTCTATGATTTATTTTATTAATGCGTCCTTTTCAACTTTTGAAGCGACGTAAACAACAAAAAGGTAGAAAGAAAGAAAAAAAATAATGAAAGAGAAAAAAATAATGGATAAAAAATTGAACTCCAGCTTAATCTCTTATCCTTGCAACATTAATTTTAGTTGGGTAATCCTTTTAAATTCCTATTCTATCTTCTTCTTCATCCATTAATGTCTTCTTCTCCCTCATGTTCTACCGCTTTAAACTTGATATTTTATAATGAAAGCAAAAATATAATGATTTCTATGGATTTTTTGGTGAAGGGGTAGCCATGGATGTGAATTTAGAACTTCAATCTTGATACTTTAAATTTGGAGAGATCTTAAATGATTTTTTTTTATGAAGATGAGCCCAGTTGTAATGTAATGAGTCCTAGTGTAATGATTTAACATACATTTCCTGTTGAGACAACCACGTATACAAATTCTAGAGAGATAAGCTGGAGGATGATTTATATTTAGAATTAAAAACTTCAAATGTTTTAGTTTAAACAAAAATACATAATAGATACATCATAAAAAAAGATACATTAGACTATTGAAGAATAAAGATTCTAAATTCTTAATTAATTTTTGAGTTCAATTTTGTATTTCTTAATCTTTACCTTCTTTTTATTATTAATCAAGTACTTGAATTCAAAACTTAAATAGAATAAAACTTAAGTAAATTATAAAAAACATTATATAATTATAGACTTGCTTTAATTTTAGTGAAAGATAATAAAAAACAAAAATCACAAAATTAAAGCCCTAAACAAACTTTTTTAAGAAAAATAAGTGACCGAATCGCCTTCGACATTCGCCACGCGTATATCTCGAAAAAATATCCAAAATAAAAAAAAATCACCTCAAACAGAGTACGGTACACAAAGTTATGACATTTTAAAGTTTTACCCTCCAATCTTATATTTTCTTCATAATTTCTATTCCAAACCTAAAAGCACTTTAACAGTAAAACCTAGGTCAGTTTTCATTTCCCGCCTCTTTGTTTTCCCCGTCTTTCCCCTTTCCCCCTTTCTCATTTTCAAACCTTCTTCGCATCTGCTGGCAAAGGCTATTGAAAAATCTTTCTCAATCTTCGTTCCAATACATCTCTCTGGTCGATTTCATTGTGAGTGAAGCTATTCCAACAAAAACATTTCGCGCACGAAAAACAAAGTATCCCTAAGAGCTGATTTCGCTGTGGAAGAGGAGAACACAGAAACTGAAGAGGAAAGAAGCTATGTAAGTGGTAATCTGGTTCATTATTTACTCCTTCTTTGGTCTATTGTTTGCTCCTTCTCTAGTTCATTGTTTGCTCCTTCTCTGGTCTATTGTTTGCTTCTTCTCAAGTGTATTGTTTGCTTCTTCTATGGTTCATTGTTTGCTCCTTCTCTGGTCTATTGTTTGCTCCTTCTCTGGTCTATTGTTTACTTCTTCTCTGGTCTATTATTTGGTCCTTCTTTGTGCAATTGATTAAGTGTTGTGGCTGTGGCTAGCAGAATTGAATAATGCCAATTTTGAATCGAATTTACTTTCTTTTTTTTAGAATTTCTTCTTTCCTCTTCTGATATGTAAATTTATAGTACATTTTGCTAAACATCTGAAAATAATTTCTTATGTTTTAAACTTATTGAATACAATACAGATTCTCAAGTGTTAGCTCCTCAAACAAATCAACTGTGGCTCCTCAAATCTTTACTGTAGCTACTGAAGCATAAAGGTATTATTTTTCTAAAGTAGTGAACTATATCAAGCTTGGAATTGTAATATTTTGCTATGACATTGGTCATCAATTCTGTTGTTGTCTTGATAGTTTGCTGTGATACAAATGACATGGTTTTAATTTCTGATGTGTGTCTAAGCCTTGAGGGTGGAATGGTTCTGTTAAGTGTTGTAAATTTGGTGTCTAAACAAGATTTGGTTCAATAATTCTACTTGTGTGTGTACCTGCATAAGTTCTAATATGTGCCTAAATCTTTTGAGGGTGCAATGGTTGTTTTTAAGTGCTGCAAATTTGGTGCCTAAGCTCTGATATAGACCAATAAATTCTGTAGGTTTGGTGCTTATAAGTGCTGTAGGTTTGGTGAGTGCTATAAATTTAGTGCTTATAAATTCTGAAATGTGCCTTTAAGTTCTGATATGTGCTTTAAAGATTTGGTCTAATTCTGTTGCCTTGATAGTTTGCTGTGATACTGCTGAAGTCTGGTGTTAATTTTGATATATGCCTATAAGTTCTGATATGTGCCTAAACTCTTATATATGCCTATAAGTTCTTATATGTGCCTAAACTCTGATATATGCCTATAAGTTCTATAGATTTCTAAACTCTGATATATGCCTTTAAGTTCTTATATATGCCTAAACTCCGATATATGCCTTTAAGTTCTTATATGTACTTTAGAGATTTGGTCCAATTTTGTTGCCTTAATACTGTTGAGGATTGCTAGTTTTTTTTAGGATGAAGTATGGTGCTTAAATTTTTTAAGTGCTGTAAACTTAGTATTCAAATTACATTTTGTCCTATTTTCATACCTATGTGTGTCATACCATCATACATTATGTATTCTACCTTTCTATAGTTAAGACCTTATTAAGAAGATTCTAAAGGAGTTGCCCAACTTTGAGTTTCTTCAAAACTTCTCAATTATAGATTATTCTGTCATGAGGTAGAATATCCTGTTGACAAGGTCTTATCCTATCGACAAGGTCTTCAATTTTCCTTTGCTAAATTTGAGATCTTATCGACAAGGTCTTATCTAATCAACAAGTTCTTCAATTTTTCTTTGTTAAATTTGAGATCTTGTTGATAAGATCTTATCTTGTCGACAAGATCTGTTACCCTATCAACAATATCTTATAACTTATCAATTTCCCTCATTATGTTTTATACTAGAATAGAGTTTAGTTTTAGTTCAGATCTAAAACTTAGAGATCTAAACTAAAACATAAGTATATAATTCTTTACATGTAACTCTTTACATGTAACTAGAACAAAGTTAAGCAGAGATGTGACGGCATGGACTTAACATAAATATATAATTCTTTACATGTAAAAAAATTTGACTTGTCCACAACTTAACTTGCAATGATGTTGATTAAAATGTAGGAAGTAACAGAGATGGATAAAAGTTGGATAAAGATCAATAATAGAGTTAATCCAGTAGACAGACGAGGAGTTGATAAGTTTTTACAATGGGCCTTTAATCAGCCAAGGGTGACAAATATGATTCGATGCCCATGCAAGGGATGTAGGAATACAGAATGGAAGACTCGCATTGAGGTAAGGGCGGATCTATTAAGGAAGGGTTTCAGCCCAAGTTATGAAGTGTGGGACTCACATGGAGAAGTTCGTCTTGGTGCTTCCAGTTCATTGCATCAAGATAATGGTGGTGAGGTAGCTGATGATATAGTTGATGAAACCGATGAAGAAGATGATATTATTGGGATGCTCCATGTTGCATATGGTCACGAAGATTCAAATAATAACTTCTTCAAGAATTTGTTACCTTAATTATGTTATTCATTGCAGGGAGCATAAGAAGCAGATGGAAATGCACAGATCAACAGTTAAAGAGTTCCTAAAATGGTTTCGTGAACAGGTTAGTTTTTGGACACCGCGTTAGGAATGTACGAATTATGTGATAAATTTTGATCATAACAGAATTTATCAATGGTGATCTCTCATTGTAGGTTACAAAGTTAAGCGCACAGGGTGAGGCTAGTGATGATCTCAAGAGTTTAGCAATTGGCCCATTCAAAGTGGTTCACCGCTACTCAGCATTTACAGTGAATGACTTTAGATTCCACACAAAAGATCGTACCTTAGGCCGAAGAACAGATAATAGTGGAATACTTGTGAAAAGTGATGATGAAGACGAGAATAAAGAGTACTATGGTGTGTTAGATGACATATATGAGTTGTCATATATTGGGCATAAAAAAGTGCATTTATTCAAGTGTCATTGGTGGGATGTGGCTCATCTAGGAAGAGGATACAAGGTTGATAAATTTGGAATTACTAGCGTGAATACCCATTATTCACTCAACTCTAATGAGCCATTTGTCTTAACATATCAAGCCGAACAAGTATTCTATTTAAATGACATAGTTGATGCAAATTGGCTCATTGTTGTCAAGACAAATCCTCGTGACCTGTTTAATATGCCTGAGGTGACTGATGATGACGTTAATGGGGACTTTGAAGGAGGGCCCATCGATGAGGCATATCAACAAGATGAGATCGAACTATATGTGGTCTTGACGATAATGTGGGAAATGACTTTGTGGTCCAGTTGCAAAGAGATGATGTTGCTCTAGAGACTTTAAACCATTCAAGCGAACGCCTACGAACACAATGCCCAAGTGCAATTAATGCAGAATATGAATTCATTGATGACAATGATGAGGATGTATCCACTGACAAAGGAGATTCAGAAAACATATTTAGAGAGGATGATGAAGTCGATACTGACACTATAGATACAAACCAAGATTAACTAAGATTCTATGATATTTAATAGTACGTATAATAAATGACTAAAATATTAAATTCGTAGATAGCATCCTATTTCATTGAGTTTTTTTTTTTTTGATAAGGTTATAGATCTTGTTCATAAAGTAGAAGATCTTGTCGACAAGATTGAAAATCTTATCAACAATGTCTTTAAATTTAGTGGTTGGATAATATGTTGTTGACATAATTGAAGATCTTGTCGACAAGATCCTGAATTCAATAGAGAAAAGTTTGAAACCTTGTCAACAGGATTTGTTATCTTACAACAAGGTATTCTTTAATTGAGAAACTTATAAAAGCCAAGATCTTGTTGACTTGACCAATACCTTGTCAACAAGGTTTTCGATCATAATAAGTTATAACACATAATAAGCGATAATTATGACAGTTTCTATAAGGTTGTTATTATTATTATTATTATCATTGTTTTAAATTTTTAAAACTTCCCTTCTTATAATTCATTTCTTGGTTAAAAGTTTTATAATTTTACAAATTGACATTGTTCAACTACTTTATTCTCATAATAAATGTGGAATGATATAGAAAATTTCAAGTGCTGGGTGTGGGAGAGGGGCTAGACGAGGTGGACGAGGCTTAGGACGTGGAAATGGACGGGGGAGGCAGAATAATACGAGTGATGTTGCATCCCCACCACGTACGAGAGGGCAACTTGAGCATGATGCACTAGAAGCTCTAGAAGCTCAATATTCTTCATTGCCACTAGAGCCAGTTGGTGAGGAAGAACAAGAACAAGATGGTTCACCTCTTACCCAACCATCACAAAATCAGAGTAGTGCAGGTAATCAAGGGAAACAATATAAGTGTTTAGTTAATTTTTTGCCTTGTGTCATATATAAGTATATTTATTTTTTATGTATCATCATCTAATCGTTTTCTTTTTCTATATTGTTCAGCTTCTTGCAGCACTGTTAAAAAGGGTCGAGGGAAGTATAAGTGTTTAGGAGTTGATCTTAAAACAAAATTTGGTAACAAGATCTTAATTACCATGTCTAGGACTACTGAACGCCCGATTGGAGATGGAGCTCGAGACTTATCTAGTTACATTGGTTGGGTGGTGCGGACTACTGTGTCCTTAAGAGATGGTAATTAGAAAGATATTGCAAATAAAGATGGGGACACCATGTGGTTGAAAGTAAAGGTAACAAGTTACATATTTTAAATACATATCTTTAACTAATATGCAAATACCTATGTTATATTTGTAATTATAACTGCTTATAATTTGAATTTACTATTCTATTCTTAATGTATAGGACAAATTTGAAGTTCATGATCCTCAACAGGAGGTGGCATTCAAGTCTTACTATATGGACTCGATGCAACGACTCTTTAAGAATTTGGAAGTCTTCGTTGTCAAAAATATATAAAAACTATATGACTGACGAGAAAAGGCAAGCAGCAAAACTAAAGGATGTTAGCCTTGAAGATTGGATTGGCTAATTCAGCACTTTAAGTCCAATAAGTTTCAGATCCTTAGTTCAAACTTTATTGTAGTTGTACTATTATTAATTAAAATTATCATTAACAACACTTTGGCTTTATATGCAGGCTGCAAGTAGTAGAAATAGGTCAAAGCAGGTAACATTACATACATGTGGTACCTGCTCATTTACAGAGGTTGAAGAATCTTTGGTGAGCATCTCATTGTAATCTCATTTTTAAAAGAAATTCGTTTCTATATTCATTACTATTTTTTTTCATGCTAAAAAGCTTTGAATACTAATGTCTGAAAAATATGTAGAAGGACCCAGAAACAGGAGACCCAGCAACAGCTGATCGAGTATGGGAGGCACAACATACTCGTCGAACAAAAGAAGGAGAGATAGTGTGGGCTGATCCGCAGTCCCAAGAGATCCATGTAATGTTCTCAAATTCATTAACTTTAAATAAATTGTTTGTACAATTTTCCATACTTCTAACTTATGTCCTACACTACAGTCACACATTCACGATCTTGTTATTCAACAACAAGTAACAAATGAAGAGGCACGCCTAATTGGAAATGAGATATTAGCTACCGTACTAGGGGAGAGATCGGAGTATGTGCGTGGCAAGGGATATGGGAAGAAACCCTCGAGAAAGAGAAGCATCGGCGAATATGAAGTGGAGTCTAGAGTTTCTTCTGCAATAGAACAAGTGCATGAAGAGATGCGTCAAGAAATGGAACAAAAACTACAAGAGGAGCGAGCCCAAATGCAAGCACAGATGCAAGTTGAAATTCGTGCTCAAATGACTGCCTTTATGGCCACATTCCAACAGGTATCTTTTCACTTTTCTTTTTCTTTTCAATGTTAAAAAACTTAGTGTTATGTTTCTTTTCAGCAGGAAAATGTACCTCTGATGAACAATGCTTCAAGTGGAGAAGCTCAATAATTTTGTGAGTAACTAAGAGTTTTAATGATTGATTATTTAACTAAGACAAATAATGCATCTTAATTTATAACACCATTTTCTTTTTAAATTTTTGACATTAATTTGTTTATGACATATATAGTCTTTCAAACATTATGCTTTACTGAAATTGGAAAGTGGTCTCAATTTGTCATACAGGTAATTGCTTTGATGGAGAAAGTCTTGACATTTACAAAACAAAATAAAGTGTCTAGATTGAATGCTAGTGCCCCTCCCTTGAATTACGAAGATTCAAGTAATTACCAATACTAGCTTCTTGTTCTTTTCCTTTTGTTTAGTAATATTGTAATATTATTTTAAATATTGAATAGTGGAGTGTATGAGTGAGTTTAAAAAATTATTCATATGACAAATTTTTGTATTTATACTTATTGGATGAACCTTTGCAGTAATGTATACATCAAATTTGTTAGCAAAGTTTGATTTGCTCTCTTTTTACTTATGTATTTTAAAATGTTAGATTTTGTAAAAGGGTATATGTTATTAGAGATTTAAAAGATTTATTTTTTGTCATTTATAATATTATAAAATTTATTTTAGTAAACAGGATTGAAAAAAATAATTCAGAAAAATACTAAAAATTTAAAAAAAAACCTTTTTAGCGATGACTAAAGTCGTCGCTAATAGTGTATAAGAAAAAAAAGAATTTTAGCAACTACTAATGTCGCCGCTAAATCTCTTGAACTAAAAGGTCGTCGCTAAATAGAAGGATTTTTGCGGCGAAAAGGTCGTCGCTAAATCTCTTGAACTAACATGTCGTCACTAAAAGTATGCATTTAGTGGCCACAGTTATTGGCAAAAGTCGTCGCTAAAAGTTTTTAGTGTCAAAAGATATTTGTCGTCTCTAAAACTATACATTTAGTGACGACTCTTTTCGCCTCTAAATGTCGTGGCTCCAAAAGTTTTGGAGTTTTAGCGGCAAAATTACATATATTCAGGGGTAATTTTTGTTGTCGCAAAAAGTCTTTTTAGCGACGACAATTTTTTGGCCATTAAATCTCTTGAGCAATGGCTGTAATTGCGACGATTTAGCGACGATTACATTGTCGTCGCTAAATAGTTTTAGCGACGACTTCTGATATTTTAGCGACGACTTTTGTCGCCGCAAATTCCATATTTTTTTGTAGTGTATCAAAGGGAATACGGGGAATTAGAGATGGGATAGCAAGAGAATATAGCAACATATTAGAGAAGGATTAGTAAGGGACTAGAGGGGAATTAGTTAAAGAACAACAACAAATGCTCTAATATTCTGCATTTTTTGGCGAGAAAACTCTAGAACTAGAGTGAAAGAACATCCAAGAATTAGCAAAGGATTTTTTTAAAAAATAATACTCATTTAGTGAGGGATTTTTCCTCATTAAATGCCTTAGGAATTTTGACAAGAAAAAATTTTCTCGCTAATTAGCGACCCTGAGAAGCAAGGAACTTATCCTTCATCGGTCCCTTATTAAAGGGTTTTAGCATGATATTAGTCATTATTTTGGGCTTCTTTTTTTCTTAGTGATAGAGATAATTTTCTTTTGCACTTGCGCTAGATAAGATTAAATGTTTTTTTTTCTGTTACTAATACATTGTCACTGGTTTACTTTGAATACTAGATAAATTAAATTAATTAGTAGTCAATTTTTTTTTTGTCATTATGATTATCCAAGGCTATAGAAAAATTTTAAGATGATATATAACTTAATTCGTAAAAGTTTATTAAAATTCAAATGGTCGATCGATAATGTTCATGAAAGAATATGCTAGGGTTAGGAATTATTCATATATGTATAAATCAAATTAACCAATCTTTTTTTTTATCAGCCAAATTAATCAATCTTACAGCATAAATAACATATAATTTTTTTTAGATGAGTTTCTCAATATATCAACTATACTACTAAATTGAAAGTATGTATATAATAAATATTTATCTTACAATTAATTAAATATGTATCCAAGTATAAAGTGCATAACAGCGGTTGATGCTCATGCCATGCACGAAAAGCAATGCCTAAAATTACTCCATAAGAATATTTTAGGCCAATAAATAATTAGTTAAATAGCACGAGCCTTAGTAAATGGTACTGAATTTTTTTAAAGTATAGAAATATAGTCACAAGGGTTATGTATATGTATGTTTCTAGAATAATTTACTAAAAATATTTAAATATAGAATAAATTACACGAACTTTTTTTGAATTTTATCAGATTTTTCTTTTATTTTTAAAATATACATTTTGTTTAATTTTAAATTTTTTAACTAAAATATCTTTCTTAACTTAAATATATAATTCAAATATGCATAAATAAAAATAAAAGTAGTATATTATATTTTTGAATATGCACAAATAAAAATAAAAAGTGCAGGTTTTGTTTTCACTAAATTCAACCAAAAAAATGTATTTAGATTGATAGAGAATATTTTAATAAAAAATTTAAAATTAGACTATAATATAATATATTTTTTTACAAAAAATTTATATTTATATATATATATATATATATATTAAAAAATAGAAAGAATGTCCATATAATTTCAACAAAACTTTTATATCATCCGTGTAATTTACTCTTAAATATGTGATCCATAATTAGCCCGTTGGAAGGAAGATACAGTGCTTCAAAAATTTTCACAAGGAAAAGGCATTGGAAAGCGAAATATATGTCACTCTCGTTTAGGTTAATGGAATAACCGCCTTTAATTTTTATTGTTTTATTTATTTAGGCCAAAGAAAAAGGAACGGCAGAACCAAAAGTTAAATTTAATCAAACATGTACTTGTTTGCTTTGTATTAATTATACCAACTGCATGAGCAATCTCTCTCTCTCTCTCTCTCTCTCTCTCTATATATATATATATATATATGATGGCCCAATTAAAGGACAAAAGATGAAATCATAAGCACATAATGTCAACATATAGAAGATGCATGCATCTTTCAGTTTTATTATATTACCTTCGTAAAGATCACCCATATTTGCCTGTGGAAAAGAAGAATATTGAGCCACATATTTGATTAATCAATATATACGTGCAGAGTTGAAATAATTTGACACTAGAGCTATTTTATTGCCAACAGAAATGAGTAGAGACACCATGGTTTTGCAAGAGAGACAACATATATGCTGGTGAAGAGAACTAAAAGTGGGGAAAGAATTACACCAGATATATGAATTACTAATTTCATTAATCTTCGATGTTTTCCTGTTTTATATATATATATATATATATATATATATATATATTTTTTTTTATTTTTTTTTAAGTTTCATTTACAGAAAAATAATCATAAATGAGCTCATGATCTTTCACTGGTTTTTCTGCATCCTAGAGCAATTTCTGGTTTGGGAAATCAATTCTTGTTGAGTGAGAATGATTGTAATACATATGAACAATTCTTATTCCAAAATTTGGTTGCATTTGGAATGAAATGATGCAATTGATACGTAGAAGAATGGAATTATATAATTAATTAATGTGAAAAATAATTATAAACAAGAGAAAAAATATACACGATCCAAAGCTTGCATGTAAATAATTATCGCTAATCACTCAAAATGCTGATTTTACTCTATTGTGACTCCATGCATCTACCATTGATCTAATTCTCCTCCTTAACACATGCAAATACTCACATCCTGTTAACTTAATTTTAATTTGGTATCTATAACTAAACTAATTGCAGACACAAAAGATTAAGAATTTTAATTGAAAAAATAAAATAAAATCACATGCTTGGACTGCCAAAATATTTGATGAAATTTAATCACGGACTATTAATATATTAACGAAATAAGTATATAATGTTTGAATGTAATTTTTTAAATTACAAAAGAGTCCAATAAAATGCTGCTTTACAACTAATTAGCATTATCACATTATTGATTATTCAAAAAAAATATTTCGCCTATCATAATTTTTCTAAACTCAACAAATATATAAAAATTACACATTTTTTTTCTTTTAAATTAGGTACTGCGATAGCATTACGTTTAGATATCTGGTTTATGGTTTTATGCTGAATCCACATTCAAATATAGAAGATTTTAGAAATGGAAAAAGCAACCTCGTGGTTTCCACACGAAAGTGGACGTTAATAGGAGGCCTTAGGTACATCATATACTGTACTTTATCATCATTATATTTTATAATTTCATGATTAGAGACTATTACGTACCTTTTAATTAGAAAAGAAATGTCAAATGATAATAGCAACATATGTCTTCTCCTTATAAGAAAACAAGAATGTCTTTGATTCTTTTTCTTCCACTCTCATTCCATTTTATACGTGAGTTTATTAAAAGCCACTAGGAGTATAGTAATGAGAGATAGTGTTGATGTTTTAACAAATGGGTTAATTAGTAGTAATAATAATAATAATAATAATAATAATAATAATAACTACAACAACAATAACAACATACAAAGTAATTGGCACTAAGTTCCGCCATTAAATTATGAGATCTTACCACTTACAGCCAATGTGATTGATCAGTTTTTTTTATATCGATCTTTCTTTTGTTGGGAATTGATCAAATTTTATTAAGTAATTCTTTTTAAACTTATAGTAAATATTGTAATATAAAGTAAATTATACAAAGTTTCTGTAAACTATGCTAAAATTATACAAAGTTTTTTTATTTTTTAAATATATACTTTAGTTTAATTCTATTTTTTTTTTACTAAAATACCCTCTATCAACCTATATGTATGTTGAGTATGCTTTTGCAATTAGAGATCATGTATTAAGACAAAATTTAAATATGTATTTAGTTATATATATATATAGTGTATTTTAATAAAAAACTAAAGTGTATTCAACTTTTGATTTCAAGGAGAGTATATATTTTTAAAATAAAAATAATGTCTGTGCATTTTCAGGAAAAGTTGATAGACTTCTATAATTTATTCTATAATATAATATAAATTGGATGATATACAAAGGCTTTTTTTTTTAATCTAGAGTTTTATAAAATACATAATACAAAAAATAAATTTGTTTTTAACAGCAACAAAAGTTGCCGCTATAAGGCTAATAGTTGCCACCAAAGGCAAGTTTTTCAATGGTAACTCTCTTAATTGCTACTAAAGAATCTTTCACCAACGTCCTATGTTGCCACTAAAGGTTTCTTTCAATGGTAGCATTAAATATCGCCACTAAAAATTCATTTTTTGTAACAACCTTTGGCATCACTAAAAAGTTAAAGATGATATTATTTGTCATCGCTAAAATTTTTTTTAGTGGCGACAAATGTTATAATTAAAAGTTTTTTAAAATAAAATTTTAATTTTTTTTATGACTTCATATTGTAGATACAAAAGACATTAATGTATGGAGAATATATTAACTAAGAGTTTGCATATTCATAAACCCAAAACTCATTACATATATATAGTTCCCATTATATACAAAATTAATAAGTTTTACTATTGTTCTATCAAATTCTTCTTCATCCATCTCTTTCTACTTGGAAAAAACTGGAAGGCTATAAGCTTTAGTTGGTTCATTCTTCATCATTGGCCAACAATAGATTCCAACTCTTTCACATATATGGCTTATAGTATGTTCCAAACATTATATTCAACCTAAAGTAAGGAGTTGCATAGGTGAAAATCCATTTTTGTTCAATATAATTCAGAAAAAAAAAATCAACAAACACCAAACATCACAATTCAATAGGCAATAAACATCACAATATTGGGAGCTGCATACAATAACATTCAATTAATTATTCATTTAACTAAAAACATACACATGAAAATGTTCTTCCAATCATCCTTATAAATCATTACTTACTCCTAACAATGTTGGGAGGTGCATATAATAACAAAAAAGAGTAATTGTAGGCATGGAGTAATTGAAAAAGTCCAAAAAAACCTCTATATTAAGAAAAGAATTCAACCCAACCTATACATTTTTATCATTAACATAAGAGTTTCAATAAACAACTATACTAACTCAAATATGGGTTTGACTATTTAGTTAGGCATACTTGGTTTTCAATAATTCAATAAACCCATCAAAACTCAAGCCAAATAAATAAAGTCATTAGAATAATTGAGTTCATTAGCATACTTGGTTTTAAATCATTGGTTAAATTTAAAAATTCAATATACCCATCACAACTCCAACCAAATCAAAATTAGGGGGAAAACACATCACAATTTGTTGGATCTAATTACCAAAAATCCAATCAAAGTAGAATTTTCTAGATTTGATAAAAAAAAATGTTGTTCTCCATCATTTATGTTTGTTATTTTTCGCTATCATCTCTATCCACTAGCATTCTCAATCGTTGGCTATCTCCCTCTTCATTCTCAATTGTCAATCTCCTCCCTCTTTGTTCTTCTTCTTCCTCTACACATCCAATGGCCTTACTATCAATTGTTATCTCTTCCTCTACTGTTCTCTCTTCATCCTTCCTTTTCTCTCTTCGCTTTTTGCCCTTGTCTCTCTTTCTTGATCTTCTGTATTTCGTGTTTTAAGTAGTGGTTTGGCTTCCAAGGGCAAGGGTATATGAATTGGAAATGTCGCTTGCATTTCATTCTCAATTCACTAATTGTTTAAAAATAAAAAAGTAAAACTAATTTTTGATGACTTATAAATCTCATCTTTGAGTAGTGATAAGTTGTTGCCACCAAAAAAGCTTGCTCCAAAATTTTTTG
>JAIUCV010002780.1:15000-32500 GCA_026724425.1 Erythrophleum ivorense | reverse complement strand
TAATCAAAATTCAATGCGTAATTTTAGCATTCAAAGGATATTCCTGAATAATCTTATTTTTCAGTTATTGAACCTTTTCATTTTACCAAGTTCAATGTTAGTCAGATTAGTCAACATTTATATGTTTCGATGCAACAACCAATTTTTATTTCTAACAAGTAGTTTTGTTGGTTGGTTAATTGGTCACATTTTATTCATGAAATGGGTTGGATTGGTATTAGTCTGGATACAGCAAAATAATTCTATTAAATCTAATGTACTTATTCGATCTAATAAGTACATTATGTCAGAATTGAGAAATTTTATGTCTCGAATCTTTATTCTTTTTTTTTTTATTACAAATATTTACTATTTAATTTTATTAATAATTAATAATATTTCTTTAATCGAAAATCCATTTATTTTTTATAATTTTTATAAAAATTGATTTAATATTTTATTTAAATTTATAAATTATTTCAATTTTCAAAATTGAAATCTAAATGAAATAAAAAAAGAAATATTAAAAAATATTATTTTTTTTATATTTTATATATTGTTATATTGTATTTTTATTATATTATTCTATTTCTTTTTTATTTTTTTTTTATTATTATTTATTTATATATTAATTTATATATTAAATGAAAATTTATAATTAATTAAAGTAGTAAATTAATAAAAAGATTAATGCATAAAAAAAATACAATAAAATATACGAAGAAATTCGGCCACCCCCTGCATATTTTATAACCTCTCCCAGAAAAAAACTTGTAATACCCACCCCATTTGGAATTCCATCAATTACTCGTCTATCAAAAAAATAATTTAGTTTAGCTAATCTTCTTACATTATTAATTAAGGATATTCTATAAAAAGCATCTATGTAACCACGATTATATGACCAATCATATATGAAATTTCTTATTTTATCTGCAACAATTTTTTTAGAAACATTTTTTGAAAATAAATTAAGTAAGTTGAAATTTTGTAAAGATGAATAAAAAGGCTTATAGAAAAAAGACGCTATAAATATTCCGAAAAAAGATATACTGACCGAAAAAGTTGCATTTGTGACAAATTCATACCAATTCCCAGAATTATTTGAATTTGGATGTAAAAGGTCTATAGATGGAATTAACAATTTGGATAATATATCCAAATTTAGTCCTTCTTGATTGAAAGAAATTCCTATGACCCCAATGAACAAAGTAAATAGTATTGATACAAGCATAGAAAATAACATAGTATTTTCCGATTCATGGGGATAGGAAAAAGTAGTGTTGTTAGTTTCAAAATAGGTAATATCAATAAAAAGCCATGTTATGTTTTTTATATTTCTATCAATTCGATGGGAATGTGTCTTCTTCCGAAAAAAGGAAGCCCTTTCATTATTATTCATTGTTAATAAAGATAATAAATGCATTTTTTTTTTCGCTTCTTTTTCTTTACCCCATAAAGATATTGAATGGAATGAGCTATTTTTTTTTCCATTGTAATTTTTAAAATTAACGTTTAAATATCCTTCAAAAACAAGTAAATAGATTCGAAACATATAAAATGCGGTTAATCCTGCTGTGGAACAAGCTATTATTGCGAAAATTGGTGAATACAACCAACTATCATTAAGAATTTCATCTTTGGACCAAAAACAGGCAAAGGGTGGAATACCACAAAGAGAAAGTGTACCCACTAAAAAAGCAGTTTTTGTAATTGGCACATGTTTTGTTAAACCGCCCATAAGAACCATATTTTGACTTTTATCTGGAGAATATCCAACAATAGCTTCCATTGAATGAATAATGGATCCGGATCCTAAAAACAACAATGCTTTTGAATAAGCATGAGTAATCAAATGAAATAAAGCGGCTCGATAAGAGCCCATACCTAGAGCTAACATCATATAACCCAATTGAGACATTGTAGAATAGGCCAAACTTCTCTTAATATCCTTTTGAGCAAGAGCTAAAGTAGCTCCTAATACTACTGTTATTATCCCTATGAAAGATATTCCATTCATTATGGAAGGTATAACTATGAAAAGAGGAAGAAGCCGGGCTACAAGAAAAATTCCCGCCGCTACCATAGTAGCAGCATGGATAAGAGCAGAAATAGGGGTAGGCCCTTCCATAGCATCCGGTAACCATACATGAAGGGGGAATTGGGCGGATTTAGCAACTGAACCGCCAAATAACAGGAAGGCACACAAAGTAACTAATAAAAGATTAACCTCATTATTATAAATCAAGTTATTGAATATTTCAAACAAATCTCGAAATTCCAAACTACCCGTTATCCAATAAAGACCTAAAATTCCCAATAATAAACAAAAATCCCCTATCCGATTAGTTACAAACGCTTTTTGACAAGCATTTGCCGCAATAGGGCGTGTGAACCAAAAACCTATTAATAGATAAGAACACATTCCAACCAATTCCCAAAAAATATAAATTTGTATCAAATTCGAACTAGTAACCAATCCCAACATTGAAGTATTAAAAAAACTCATATAAGCAAAAAATCTCAAATATCCTTCATCATGAGACATATAATTGTCACTATAAATAAGAACCAGAATTCCAACAGTAGTGATCAATATTGACATAATAGAGGTAAGTGAATCGATCAAGTAGCCAAACTCTAAAGAAAGATCATTATTTATAGTCCAAGACCATACATATTGATAGATAGAATTGTTATTGATTTGATGAATAGACAGATCCACCGAAAAAATCATAACTATACTTAATAATAAAACACTAGGAAAAGCCCACATACGGCGAATATTTTTTGTTGCCGTGGGAAAAAGGAGAAGTCCCACTCCTATTAACATAGGAACTGGAAGTGGAATGAAAGGTATGATCCATGAATATTGATGTGTATATTCCATACAAAAAAAAAAGAAAAAAAAAATGGATTCTTAATTCTTAATGAGTTTTGTTTCTTATTCGCCAATTTTATCTCTTTTGAAAGGGTTCAGTTAATAAAAAAATTAAGATTAAGATAGAAATAGAATTTTCTATTGTTAATTATTCTGAATTAATGTGCAATATTTCCAATAGTTGAAAGTACGAAGTGAAAATGGGTCAAATGATATGACCAAATTACTAGTGAAAAAGAAACTTTTTTTATTAGTTAGTAATATTAAGAAAATTTAAATTCTAAATTATTATTATACAATAATTGATTTATACAATAATTTATATCCAGAAAGTGAGGATAAATAATTACACCAAAACTAAAAACATTAGTTTATTTTGATATGAATCATAAAAAACAATCCAAAAAAGAATAATTTTTTTGTAGTTTTTGATTCCGAATCATTAATTCGTTTTGGCACTAATTTTTTATTTTCCATTCCAATAAAAAGACATATATCTTTGGAAAAAGAAAAAAGGTTATGATATTCAACAGTTTACTTTAGTTAGATAGAAAAAAGGAATTAAGATACATGATTTTGAAAATCATGTATCTTTTAAACGACCAAGTAAGCAGGATAAAGATAAGGGGTTGGGTTCTTAAACTTTTTCGATGTATTTTATTCCATGTATAAATGCAATACGACGAAAATAGACCGAGATATAAAAGGATAGTTTTTTTTGTAAGAATTACATAAAGGATTACTAGGAACAAAAAAAAGACTATGTGATTTTTACATATCCACATTTTTTATGAAAGGGAGTAGAATAGTATAATTTAGAAAAACAAATAGATAAAATAGATATATGTCTAATTAAAGAACAATTCATTTTGAACAATAGATGTCTTTCACATCCAACTATAGCAATGAATAAACTAGTATAATTTTTGAATGGCAGCTCCAAAAAAACGCACTTCTATATCAAAAAAAAGGATTCGGAAAACAATTTGGAAGGAGAAGGGATATTGGGCAGCATTGAAAGCTTTTTCGTTAGCGAAATCTCTTTCTACGGGGAACTCAAAAAGTTTTTTTGTGCAACAAATACAAACATTGGAATAATCTGAATTAGCTGGACTCAAAGAATAGTCTAATTTCAAAGAATAGTTTCGTATATATATTGAAATTTTTTTATGATTATTGGTTTTTTGCTCTTTTATATTTCTATTCTTTTTGATAGTTTTTTGATTTGTAGTTTATATATTTTATAGATATTTTTATACAAACTAAAAATCAAAATGAGATAGAAGTAAAAATTTCTATTTGCTAATGTTTTGAATTGTTCAATATAAAATTGACCCCATTTTGGAATTGGCTTTTTTTAATTCAAATTCTTTAATGTTTCTGTTTCTCAAATGCAATATTTGTTTCCTAAATTGAATATTTAGGAAACAAATATTGCATTTGAATCGACTCTTTCAATCTCGACGATTGACTAAAAATCGTTTATTATGATTTCGAGCAAGCCGCTATGGTGAAATCGGTAGACACGCTGCTCTTAGGAAGCAGTGCTAGAGCATCTCGGTTCGAGTCCGAGTGGCGGCATGGCATCTTATTTTCTAAAAGAGTAAGTCCTATAATGAATTCAATTCCCGATTTCCATTCATATAATTAGGAGATCTTTTTTTTTATTCATTTTTTTATATGATATTTTCAACTTTAGAGCATATATTAACTCATATATCGTTTTCGGTCGTATCAATTGTAATTGCAATTCGTTTGATAACCTTATTAGTCAATGAAATCGTAGTACTATATGATTCGTCCGAAAAAGGCATGATAGTAATCTTTTTCTGTATAACAGGATTATTAGTTACTCGTTGGATTTTTTCGGGCCATTTACCATTAAGTGATTTATATGAATCAGTAATCTTTCTTTCATGGGGTTTTTCCATTTTTCATATAGTTCCAGGTTTTGGTTTTAAAAAGCTTAAAAACTATTTAAGCACAATAATAGCACCAAGTGTTATTTTTACCCAAGGCTTTGCTACTTCGGGTCTTTTAACCGAAATGCATGAATCCGCAATATTAGTACCCGCTCTACAATCGCATTGGTTAATGATGCACGTAAGTATGATGGTATTGGGCTATGCAGCTCTTTTATGTGGATCATTATTATCAGTAGCTCTTTTAGTCATTACATTTCGAAAAGTCATAATAAGAAATATTGGTAAGAACAAGAATTTTATTTTTAATGAGTCATTTTCTTTTGCTGAGATCAAATACATGAACGAAAGAAACAATGTTTTACGAAACACTTCTTTTCCTTCTTATAGAAATTATTACAGGTCTCAATTTATTCAACAATTGGATCGTTGGAGTTATCGTATTATTAGTCTAGGTTTTATCTTTTTAACCATAGGTATTCTTTCGGGAGCAGTATGGGCTAATGAGGCCTGGGGATCATATTGGAATTGGGATCCAAAGGAAACTTGGGCGTTTATTACTTGGACCATATTCGCGATTTATTTACATACTAGAAAAAATAAAAGATTGGAAGGTGTAAATTCTTCAATAGTGGCCTCTATGGGCTTTCTTATAATTTGGATATGTTATTTTGGGATCAATCTATTAGGAATAGGACTACATAGTTATGGTTCATTTACATCTAATTGAATTAAAGTGAGTAAAGGGCCTGACAAATACAAACATAATAAGCATATTAAGCATATATAATATAAGTATAAGAAAGTATAAGAAAACTTCGCATAAACCGTCGAGAACCCTTTAAATCAAGTAATGTAGTGATTCAAGGGGTTCTCACAAACACCAAACAGATCCGGTTACAATTCCAATTCATTTTTTTGAAGTTAATCCAGAGAAGAAAAAAGATTTTTTTTCATTGTACAATGAAAACTATCTATAAAAAATTAGATAGAATAGCTTCGACCTTGTCAACTGATAATGAGAAAATGAAATCCGGATAAATACCAATACCTATTACAGGTATAAGGATAGAAATCGAAATAAATAACTCTCGCGGCCCATAATCAAAAAAAAAAGAGTTCGGTGTATTAAAAAACTTGTATCCATAGAACATCTGGCGTAACATAGATAATGAATAAATAGGAGTTAATATCATTCCAATTGCCATTACAAAAGTAATTAGTATTTTTGTCATTAAAAGATATTTTTGACTGGTAATTATTCCAAAAAAAACTATCAATTCCGCAACAAAACCGCTCATGCCCGGCAATGCAAGAGAAGCCATCGATAAGATACTGAAAATCGTGAATATTTTTGGCATTGGAATAGCCATTCCGCCCATTTCGTCGAGATAAAAAAGACGTATTCTATCATAACTCGTTCCTGCCAAGAAAAAAAGCGCAGCACCAATAAATCCATGAGAAATTATTTGTAAAATGGCTCCGTTGAGTCCCGTATCGCTTATAGAACCAATTCCTATAATTATGAAACCCATATGAGATACGGAGGAATAAGCTATTCTCTTTTTTAAATTACGTTGACCAAGAGATGTTGAAGCTGCATAGATTATTTGAATTGCGCCTAATAGAATTAACCAGGGGGAAAATAGAGAATGAGCGTGGGGTAATAATTCCATATTAATTCGAACCAATCCATACGCTCCCATTTTTAATAAGATTCCGGCTAAAAGCATACAAGTACTGTAATGTGCCTCTCCGTGGGTGTCTGGTAACCATGTATGTAAGGGTATAATCGGCGATTTGACAGCAAAAGCAATAAGAAATCCAATATAGAATATTATTTCCAGTGCCACAGGATACGATTGATTAGCTGATGTTTCAAAATTTAATGTTGGTTCATTGGAACCATATAAACCGATACCGAGAACTCCCATTAATAAAAAAATGGAACTTCCTGCAGTATACAAAATAAACTTTGTAGCTGAATACAAACGTTTCTTTCCCCCCCACATGGATAAAAGTAGATAAACAGGAATTAATTCTAATTCCCACATGATGAAAAAAAGTAAAATGTCTCGAGAAGAAAATGATCCTATTTGACCGCTATACATTGTTAACATCAGGAAATGGAATAATCGGGATTCCCGAGTAACCGGTTGAGCCGCTAAAGTAGCTAAAGTGGTGATAAATCCCGTCAGTAAAATAGGTCCTATAGAGAGTCCATCTATTCCGAATCTCCAGTAAAAATCAAAAAATTTGATCCATTTATAATTCTCCGTCAATTGGATTAATGGATCGTCCAATTGGAAATGATAACAGAATGCATAGGTTGTTAGAAGGAGATTCATTAAGCATATACAAATAGTATACCACCTAATTACCTTATTTCCTCTATGGGGAAATAAGAAGATTAAGGAACCCGCGGATATTGGCAAAACTACAACTATTGTTAACCAAGGAAAAAAATTCGTGGTAAAAATAAGATACACTTGGGTCAGAAAAACCCGTGCTCAAAATAGAAAAAAAATCTTTTCTATTTTGAGCACGGGTTTTTGTCAGTAAAAAAATGGTATTCGTATGTGGTTTTTTGAAACGTATCAATAAGCTAGACCCATGCTTCGAGTTGTTTCATGCCATAAATAAACTCGAACACTCAAGAAATCTGTCGGACAGGCGGATTCACACCTCTTACAACCAACACAGTCCTCTGTTCTTGGAGCAGAAGCTATTTGCTTAGCTTTACATCCGTCCCAAGGTATCATTTCTAATACATCTGTGGGGCAGGCTCGGACACATTGAGTACATCCTATACATGTATCATAAATCTTTACTGAATGTGACATTGGATCTATTAATTTTTGAACATCAGCAATTTTCGCTCTAGTAAACTTGTAAATGAATCATATATTTCGACACCAGACGAATCAATGATTTACCAGAATTTTTCTAATCAATCTACCTCTGGATCAATTCATAAGAAAGGGCCAAGATACTTTGATTTCTTACGTTTTCGCAAACATGATCATACGTTGTGTATCATACATGCGAATTTGAATTGATAAATATTCGAATTTCAATATTCGAAATTCGAATTTTTCTGATTAATACTATTTATTCAACAAATTCGATTGATTGATACGAGTTGATTTTCTGTTACGATAAATTGACGAAACAATAGCCGGTCCAATAGCTGCTTCAGCGGCTGCGATAGCTATAACAAAAATTGAAAAAATATTTCCTTTTAATTGGCGACTATCAAAAAAATCAGAAAAAGCTACGAAATTGATATTAACCGCATTCAGTATAAGTTCAAGACACATAAGGGCTCTAACCATATTTCGGCTCGTGATCAATCCATAGATACCGATAGAAAATAAATAGGCACTCAAAACAAGTACATGTTCGAGCATCATTGACCAACTCCTTATCAATTTCGATTCATTTCAATATGAACAACAATTCAACAGATTCGATTGACTACAGAATATAACAAGTACGGACCAAAAGAATATATTGGTAATAAATCGAATAATAAAATTCTTTTAAACATAAACAATCTTTCACTTTCCCATTCACATATAAAATTCAAAGGAAATGCAGATAAAATAGAACAAAATGGAATTTAGATTGATGTTACTAGTTCTATTCTTACTGGCGAGCCACGACAATTGCACCTATCAAAGCAGCTAAAAGAATTATTGAAATGAGTTCAAACGGAAGAAAAAAATCTGTTGATAAATGAATTCCAATTTGTTGACTATTATTTATCAAATCTTGCTCTATAATCTGATTTGATCTTGTAGTCCAAATAATCCCGTACCATGATGTATCTGGAATAGTAGTTATTAGTGAAACAAAAATACTTGTACAAACCATCAAAGTAACTCCATCCCCAACGGTCCAAAGATGAAAATCTTGGTAATATTCTGAACCATTTATGAACATCACAGCAAATATGATTAAAACGTTTATAGCTCCCACGTAAATAAGTAGCTGTGCTGCAGCTACAAAATGGGAGTTTGATAAAATATAGAATAAAGATATACAAACAAGAGCCAGTCCCAACGAAAAGGCAGAAAAAATTGGGTTGGTAAGTAATACTACTCCTAGACTTCCTAATACAAGACCTGATCCCAGAAAGATTAAAAGAAAATCATGTATCGGTTCAGGTAAATCCATTAGATGTAAAATAAAAGATAAATAAATCGAAATTTCATGACCTTATTGATACGACCAGGAAAAAATTTTATATACTAAATTCCTAATTGAATTAAATCCTAAGGAGTGTGAATTGATATAGGTACAGTTATAGGACTAATCTCATTCTTTATACGAAAGAGTAGTTCGAAACTATATTAAACTATACTATATTTATTAGAACATTATTTATATTAAATATAGAAATATATAATAATTATTTATATAATTCTAATATAAATAGAATAATATTCTATTTATTAAATTTCTAATAAATAATATAATAATAAATAATATAAATAATAAATTCTAATAGGAATTTTATATAAATAATAAATAATCTATAGAATCCATTTTCTATTTTTAATATATTTTTTTTTAATAATATAATATTTCTATTTAAATTAATATTTAAATAGAAAAAATTTATATAAATTAAAAAAAAAAAAAAAAAAAGAATTTTATTTGAATTGAATTGTTCGAATTGTATAATCGTCAATTACTGACATTGGTAAACGGCCCAAAGCAATTTGATTATAATTCAATTCGTGACGATCATAAGTCGAAAGTTCATATTCTTCAGTCATTGATAAACAATTTGTTGGACAATACTCAACACAGTTACCACAAAATATACAGATCCCGAAATCAATACTGTAATTAAACAATCGTTTCTTTCGAATATCAGTTTCCAGTTTCCAATCAACAACGGGTAGATCTATAGGACATACACGAACACATACTTCACAAGCAATGCATTTATCAAATTCAAAATGGATTCGACCGCGGAAACGTTCCGATGTGATTAATTTTTCATAAGGATATTGAATAGTTACAGGTAAACGATTTGCGTGGGATAAGGTAATCATGAAACTTTGACCAATGTACCTTGCAGCTCGTACTGTTTGTTGACCATAATTCATGAACCCAGTTACCATAAGGAACATATCGTGAATATCTATGAATATTTTTGTTTTGTTTCTTTCTCTTGTTTGAGACAAGTTATGAATATAGAATATCAATCTTTTACAGTGAAAACAGTCGAAACGAGGTTGTTAATAATAGATTACCGAGAGAAATAGGTAAAAGAAATTTCCATCCAAGATTTAATAATTGATCCATTCTTAGCCTAGGCAAAGTCCATCTTGTTGTGATAGAAACGAACAAGAACAAATAAGTTTTAGCTAATGTAATAAAGATATCAATTGTCGTTCCAAAAATTCCACATGTTTTATTTATTTCAAAAAGCTCAGAAACGAATATGTACGGAATAGAGATATTCCAACCGCCCAAGTAAAGAACTGTTACAAATAATGAAGAAACTAATAAGTTTAAATAGGAAGCAACGTAAAATAAACCAAATTTGATACCCGAATATTCGGTTTGATAACCTGCTACTAATTCTTCTTCTGCTTCTGGTAAATCAAAAGGTAATCTTTCACATTCCGCTAGGGAAGAAATTAGAAAAATGATAAAACCTATAGGTTGACGCCACAAATTCCATCCCCAAAAACCATATTTGGATTGCGCGTCAACTATATCAACTGTACTTAAACTGTTAGATAATCCTAGTCGGTGATAACATTACTGTTCCCATCGCTATTACAGAACCGTACATGAGATTTTCACCTCATACGGCTCCTCGAAGGCCATAATAAATCTAAGGACCGGGCCGGTTATTTATCTTGATATATCCCTAGGATAGATAGGATTCAAATCCATTGGACGGTCCTGAATTAGACCAATTGAATTCTGTCTGTTATAATAATAAATACAAAAAGGTACTTCTGAATTGATCTCATCCCTTAATAATTTGAATTTGTTGAGTAATAATTGAATTCTTCAATTCAATAAAATACTCCTTTAGAATTATCAATAACCCATCGTTTTCGATTACGTAAAAAAATTAGACACTAATTTATGAATTATGACATAAATTTTATCTCCATGAATATGGATATAAGAAAGAATCCAAAGGGATCCCTCTTTTTTTTATTTTAATTGTATTATATTATTATTCTTTCTTTTTTTTTTTTTCGTTCCTAATCTTCTTTTTTTTATGTGCAAAACAAAAGGGGACTTCAAAAAAAATTAAAGGATTATTTCGTTTCTGATAGTTATTTATTTAATCAGTGGATAGGAGCATACTCTGGATCGGAATTGTGGGGAGTACTGCCTGATTATTTCTACCAACTTTAAGCCCCAATTAGTATTCTTTTTATATTATGCAGAAATGCTCTTTTGGAGAATTTACATAATCTCCATTACTAATCCTTTGTGTATCTTGGTGTTTCTAACCATCCACTCATTTTTTATCAATCCCCCTTTATGGTAATACATGTATGGTAATTCATACAAATGGTAGTGAAAACTCAATAAGGTTGGTCTTTTGAGCCCGCTTCAAGACAGGATGACTAATCAACCAATTTTGGGGTGTAAACGCTTTCTTCCGCTTATAATTTTTTTTTCCACTTAATTCTTATACATAGAAAATGAGACTCAATATTTTTACTGCAGATTCAAATGAAATTCAAATCATAGTATATTAATTTTATATATCTAGAATTCTATATATGTATATTAATATATATATTCAAAATATCTATTAAATTAGAATATTAAATGTAAATGAATAAATAGAAGCTGTTTTATTTCACTCATATAACTATCTGATTTAGTTCATCAATCCGAATTCCGAATAAAAATAATGAAAATCAGGATATCTATTCAATTTTGTCTACCCCTTTCCTATAAAGAAGAAAAGAAATAAAGACGAAAAGAAAGGAGCATGGAAAAGTTTCTGTCTCAACGAATCACACGTAGAGATATTGATAACACACATAGAGTTAATGGTATTTCATAACTAATCGATTGAGCAGCAGCCCGTAGACCACCCAAAAAGGAATATTTATTATTTGACCCATATCCTGACATAAGAAGTCCAATGGGAGCAATACTCGAAATAGCAATCCATAAAAAAACACCGATATTGAGATCAGCTAAAACAAAGTTATAGCCAAAAGGAATTACTGAATAGCTTACTAGAATTGATATGACTGATATGGATGGTCCAATACTGAATAAACGAATATCTCCCCTAGATGGAATAAGATTCTCTTTGAAAAGTAGTTTTGTTCCATCTGCTAGAGCTTGAAGAACTCCCAAAGGACCGGCGTATTCAGGTCCAATACGCTGTTGTATCCCTGCGGATATTTCTCTTTCTAACCATACAATCACTAGTACACCTATTGTGATTCCCAATACAAGAGTAAAAATAGGGATAAGTACCCATATAATTCCATAGACCTCTTTTAAAGATTCCAATCTGGAAAAAGAATTGATATCTTGTACTTCTGTTGTATCAATTATCATTTCAACGATCAACTTCTCCCATAATGATATCTATGCTACCTAGTATTGTCATAATATCAGCCAATTTCATTCTTTTAACTAACTGGGGAAGAATTTGCAAATTGATAAAACCGGGGGGACGAATTTTCCATCTCCAAGGAAAACCATTCTGATCCCCTATTAGAAAAATTCCTAATTCTCCCTTTGGGGCTTCAACTCTCACATAAAGTTCTTGTTTCGGTAATTCAAAAGTCGGAGACGGCTTTTTACTAATGAATCGATATTCAAAATCATTCCATTCTGGATCCTTTTCTCTATCAAAGCAGCGGATTTCTAAATTCTCATATGGCCCTCCCGGAATTCCTTCCAGAGCCTGTTGAATAATTTTTATGGATTCCACCATTTCACCAATTCGTACTAAATAACGAGCTAATGAATCTCCTTCTTTTTGCCATTGAACTTCCCAATCAAATTCCTCGTAACATTCATAATGATCAACTTTACGTAGATCCCATTGTATTCCGGAAGCCCGAAGCATTGGTCCTGATAAACCCCAATTTATTACTTCCTCTCCACCAACAATGCCTACTCCCTCAACCCGTTCTAAAAAAATAGGATTTCGCGTAATAAGTTTTTGATATTCAACAACCCCTGTTAAAAAATAATCGCAGAAATCCAAACATTTATCTATCCAGCCATGAGGTAGATCAGCCGCTACCCCTCCGATACGAAAATAATTATGCATCATTCTCATACCTGTGGCAGCTTCGAATAGATCATATATTAATTCTCTTTCTCTGAAAATATAGAAGAAAGGGGTTTGTGCACCAATATCTGCCATAAAAGGTCCCAGCCATAGTAGGTGAGAAGCTATACGACTCAACTCCAACATAATTACTCGAATATAGCTGGCTCTTTTAGGTACTTGAATATTTCCTAACTGTTCCGGTCCATTTACGGTTATTGCTTCTGTGAACATAGTAGCTAAATAATCCCAACGTGTTACATAAGGCAGATATTGTACAATTGTTCGGTTTTCCGCAATTTTTTCCATCCCTCTATGTAAATAACCCAATATTGGTTCACAATCAATAACATCCTCACCATCTAGAGTAACAATGAGTCGAAGAACACCATGCATTGATGGGTGGTGAGGACCCATATTGACTATCATGAGGTCTTTTCTTGTAGATGGGGCATTCATAGGTTTTTCCTCGATTCATTCTTCCATGAATTGCTTAAAACAACAAGTAGTTCATCAAAATTCAAGATCTAATAAATCGAATAATTCAAAACGACTCTTCAAATTAATGAGTTTGTGACTCCCGAATATCCAACTGATTAATTAATTTTTTATAACGTATTCCATTTTTCTTTGACAAATAAGACAGGAGTCGTTGCCGTTTTCCCAGAATTTTACGTAAACCCCTTTGAGATAAATAGTCTTTTCTGTGCAATTCCAAATGTGAAGTAAGTCTTCGTATCTTATTGGTGAAATTGAATACTTGAAATTCAATCGATCCCGGGTTTTCTTCTTTTTTTTCTTGTGAAATAACTGGTAGAAATGAATTTTTTACCATAAAATAAAATGAAAGCTTCTCTTTCCCCCCCCTTTTTTTTTATAGATTCTAGATATTTTTCTTGATCAGTAATAATAATGACACTCATTTTCAATTTGGTATATACAATAATCTTAATTTTCTTAAGAATTCCTGATTTTTTTTTTTTCAAATTAATTATTATTAATCAATCCAATTCAAATAGGTATACAAAAAATACTATATTTATGCATTCACAAAAGAAAAATTGTAGACTTCAAATAAGAAGATTTTGTTGATTCATTTATAGATCTAATGGATATATTATTGAATTAGTATCATGCCTCAGAATAGAAGGTAAGACAATGCGTGTGTGCATCTATTTGTCTTCGCATACCAGATATGTTACGGGAAATAGAAAAAAGAAAAATGTAGATTAACGAATTTTCAATCGCGGATACATATGTATCCTTACCATACTGAAACGGCTGCCATTATTGGTATCAAACCAATAGCGATTCATACAAGCTAAATCTTCTAATCGATAATTTGGCCAAAGAAATAACTTTAAATTAATTAGTTTTTTTTTATGTCTATCAAGATCTTTACTTGTAGCCAAAACTTGACAGCAATTATTCACTTTATTTTCATTGTAAAATGCCGTATTTCTATGCACACTATTTCTATTCCTAGGATTGAAACAAATTAGAATTCTCAATTCTCTACGACGTCTAGCGGATAAAATATTTTCAGGAACAAGCAAATCATAATGATTTTTGTCTTTATTTTCAGTCAGCTTTTGATCTCTTGTTCTTGTAATGGATTTATCAAAATTCTTCTTATCAACGTACCTTTTTTCTCGGTATCTTTGATTAATTTGGTGCTTTCTCTTATGAATCAACGAAAGGCTTATGGTTTGATACATACTAAATTGTTCATGGTTTTTTCTAGACAGACGAATTGGTTCGATACTCAATATTCCTTTTTTCATCAATTCTGTATTATTATTCAATTCTGTAAGAGTGAAATCCTTCTGATTCTGAATTTTCATAATATCTAGACTTAGTTCTCCTCTTTGAATAGAGGCTATAGCAATTTCTTTTAGATTTATCAGTCTAAGCAGGAGACAATATACTTTGATATTATTCATTATTCTTTCATTTAAGCAATCACGCCAGTTCAATTGAAAAAGCAAATACTTTCTTAGGAAGCAATTAAGTTCTGCTTCGATGCTGTTCTTGTATTTCTTTTTTTTTACACCCTTTTTCATGTCCGATCCTGCATAATCTTCTTCAACATCTTTTTCTTTCTTTGAGAGAGATGCTTCAAGATTTAGTCGACTTGCGTATTCTGTTTTTCCTTGATTTCGAGTCTCTAACTCTAATTCAAGAGATTTTTTTTTTTTCGATGGTCTAAAAATATCTATTTTTTTCTTTTCAGTGATGTTTTTCTTTTCACTAACATTTTTATTTACATTAAAATTGAAAAAAAGTAATTTGATTGGTATGATCCATGGGTTACTCGTATATGCATTATAAAATCTAAAAAATTTAGAGAAGAAAAAAAATTCCCGATTCGCTATGGAACGATTTAGTATTTCTACATTCATTCCCATCCAATCAAAAAAAAACCTTTTTTGATTGGATGGGTTGATTTCTTGATGAAGCGTAAAATAATAATCGGTATCGATCCAAGCCCCAAAATCCACTTTATTTCTAAGACAAAAATTCAGAATTCTCCAATCAAAATACTTTCTATCCAGATTTTTTTCTATATCTAGAATATAATTTTCTACTATATAATTCTTGATAGGAATATCATCCGTCATATCAAATAATTTTTTTTTACGCGTGTTGTAATTATAAGAAATCGCTTGGTTATTATTTGCTTGGAATGGCGATCTATATCCATAAATATATGAGTCTTTCTTATCTGCATAATTAATAGATTTATATGATAAAAGATCATACCCATATTGTTTTTTCATTTTTTTTTTTTGATTTGTTAATGAGTCTACTTCTTGTTTTTTGTAAAGAATTAATCTGTTTTTTTCATATGAATGACATTTGGTTAAATCTTTATTTTGAGTCACATGGCGTTCATTCATTCTATTTCGCCATTTTTGTGGGACTAATCTAGACCATCCACTCTGAGATAAATCGTATTGATAATGACCTTTTAACCAATTTGTCCATTGATTCATTACAGAATTGGGAGGGTTCTTATGTTTTAATTTGGAATGAAATATTCCTTGTACTCCAAAAAAAAAATCCTTTATTTCATTCTTAAGAAAAAGAGGTGTTCCATGATATTCAAAAACAGATCTTAATTTATACTTATATAAGTTAATAACTTGGGTTTGTGATAATTTGTAAAATACATATGCTTGTGACAAAGAGGATACGTCGCAAAAATTCTGTGAATTCATATTACTAATATTACAAATTGATTTTTTTATAGTAGAAATAAAGTGAATTAGACTTTGATTTTTTTTATCACTTCTTTTTCTTTCTTCATTTGCTTCATTATTGTAAATGTATTTATTAAGAATTTTTTTTGTTGATTCAAGAAAAAGTTGTACATTGATCCTAGAAATATTAATGATACATACAAAGATATGTATGTATACCCTTTCCATGAAAAATTTAAAAAAATAATGTGATTTACGGGCTAATCGAACATTTCTTCTTTGTAATATCTGCCAAATATCTTTTTGTAATTCTAATCTTTTATCATCATAAGTGGTTTTCTTAGAATAAATATTTCTCTCTGAAATTAGAAACCCCCTTTTCTTGTCTTTTTTAAATTTTTCTATTTGTTTTATGATTTTCTTTGTTCTATCATTCAGATCTTTTATTTTTTTTTCTGTCAATGAACAATTTGTCCAATTAATAGATTGAATTGGAATGGCGGATTCGTAAATCATTGGATTACTCTTACTGATTGTTGAATCTTTTTGAATTTCATTCAATTCATATATTTTTCTCAATCCAAATATAAATAAGAGATTTGATAGTGATAGTTTTTTTATTTTTTCTTTTAGAAATAGAATCTTTTTGAGAATACTTTTGATGATCCATTGTGCTGTTTCTTTTGAGACATTTAGAAAAAATTTTGTTCTTTCGTTTAAAACTTTTAGAACTAGAAAAAGATTCTTTTTCCATTTTTTTATTTTTTTTTTAAGTTCTTTAAAAATGGGATCAAAAAAAGAAAGTCGGTTTCGGGGCGAAGAAGAAAAGGGCAATTCTACTTCCATTCCGAAAACTGTTAAAAAGAAAAAATCCATTTTTTTTCACTTTTTTTTTTTTCATTGGGTCCTTTTCCTTTTGAGGGGATCGTAGCTTAGATCTGTATCTGTGCCAAGGTTTCAGACGAAAAGGAAAAAGGATCTTTATTTGAAGACCCTCGGTTAGCCAGTTTTTCGGAAATTCTGTTTCGGATAATTGAACGCCATTATAGGTGCATTTAATATACATTTCTCTATTCCAATCCTTTAAATCCTCTGACCATTCGGGAAATTGAAATAATAGTATACGAACGATATTTTTAGTTATTATCAATGAAGGTAATAGAATATATTTTCTAATAATCGATTGGGTTACTAATAAAAAACCTCTTATTACTTGAGCATA
>JAIUCV010002779.1:0-41563 GCA_026724425.1 Erythrophleum ivorense | reverse complement strand
AAACGCCTCTGCCAGGTCTTTCCAAGTTTTGACTGTTTCCTTGTTTTGACGTCCGTACCAATCAGCAGAAGCCCCTATCAGACTGTCTTGGAAGAAGTGGATTAATAGCTTATCGTCATGAGCAACCTCAGCCATCTTGTGCACATACTTTACCAGGTGAGCTCGAGGGCACGAGGTCCCATTATACTTTTCAAAGTCTGGTACCCTGAAATCCTTAGATACAACCAAATCCGGTACCAGACAAATCTCAGTAGGTAAAACAGGGCCTAAATGCTTCGCCCCCTCAATGGTTCGGAGCCGATCCTCCAAGTCTGAAATCTTTCGGTCTCTTGATTCATCCATTATTTGTGGTCAGACCAATATTTGCATCAGAAAGGCTTTTCCCCTCTACTCGAACTAATCTATACGTTCTTTGGCCAAGCTGCGCCAAATCCTCTGTTCACTTTAGGATTGAGACTGCGATCTCCGACGGAACTACTCCTGAGTTGGTTGCCAATATACCAATCGATTTCTAAGACCGGGCTTTTGCTTTCCTTTTCACTAAGCCTCCTAGCTTAAGTAAAGAGTGATCGAAACATCTCCTTCAATACCTAGGTCGCAAGAGTCCTCCATTCATCCGTTTTCTCTTTCGAACCCACCTAGGATGAAGGGGCGGTGCTTCCTCTCCTCTCTCTGCCTTAGTAGCCCGTCTGTGGTACTAATTCCTCTCTCGGTCTCTGCTTTATGGTTGTTAGTTCAAGTAGGCCAAGCATTCCAGCTTGCTTCAGTCAGAAAGTCAGAGAATCAACTCCTATCGAATCCGATCTTCTTAGTTTAAGAGGTATCAGTGAGCCAAGGTGCGGAGCGGTTCAAAGATTACCAATGAATCAATCATTCCAGTGAGTGAGTCAAGGTGAAGTAAGAAAGTGAACGAAGTAGATGGAAGAGAATCGGCAAGAGAAGAGGAGCGCTTAGCTTTGATTTGAGAAGACTTGATATCATAGGAAGGAAAAAAATATAATAATATCAGGAAATGGAGGGGTACAAAGCATAAATGGCTTAACTGTTGCCTTTTTCAACCAGGATGGAACTTGAAGCTGTCTCTGCAATGTTGGTTCAGGGTCCTAGAAAGATACTCCATAGCTAGGACAATGTCTTCCACTCATGCCTCAGAGGGCATTGATCCAGAAAGTCGGCTGGCAGCCGAGACTGCGGAGATCGCTTGGATAGGTTTAGGAGCCCTTTTTTCATTTCGGTAGATATCTAAGATAAAGTGAAATGGGTGGCCCTTAGAAACTTGCCTTGCCCCCTCACAGCCTTCCCCTTCCTCCTCTTATCTTAGTGAGATTATTCCACTAAAAAATGGATTATCATCATCTATGGATTGAAATAGGCATCCAGCATCGCCCATATCTTAGGTGGATGAGGCAACTCAGCGGGGTCACGTATCGTGTGCGCCGAAGAACGAATTGGTGTTTCAGCGGCGAAATCAAATATGTCCCCGCCCCCAAGGGATGCTCGCTAAAGTCCTCATTTTCCCCGATGTCAGAAATTTATCGTCGATCTGGGATTACACAAACCCTTTCTAAGGCCGCTTTGTCCTAATCAAAACGCGTTTCAAATCGGTCGAGCTACATAGTAACCTCTTCATTCTCCCTAGTTAAGAATATCTATTCCAGCTGATCATGTGACCCCACTGACTTGTCCTTTTTGTCTGCGGGGAATGGCGAATCGTGAATTGACCGGAAGAAGACAAAGTAAGCAACAAACAACAAAACTGTAATCTGAATCTTCTCGGAACGAAGGCAACTAAGAAGAAATAGAATTACTATGGAATTTCGATATCCAGAGATTTCTCATTCCTAGCATCCAAACTAGCCGAATCAATGAGGATGGGAAAGAGCGAGACGGGAGGAAGGAAATCACTGAAAGGAGAGGTTACGAAGTAGCTCTCCCTTTGTTTTGCCTACCGGGCCTACCAGTTTTCTTCTTCTATGATTCTGCGGATTCTAATGCGGAAATCCTATAGCTTGAGTCGGGAGTGAACAAAGTCAGTTTACTTAACTATTGGAGTTTAGGAAGAGAGTTCCGTTCCTCTCTACAGAGTAGGATCCGGGTGCTTTATATGCCTTTTTCAAGATTCTTGCTTTGTATTTGAAGTGTAGGACCCGAAAGACAAGAAAGATTGAAAAATCTTCCCCCCTTTTGTAGATGTAGTGGATAAGAAGCTCTCTAGATCTGGAAGTGCCTTCGGATTAGAAGTCAAAGAGCGTGCTTCTCCTTCTTCAATAAGACTAACCTATGAAACTAAAGGACCACCTCAGACTAAGCCTTTCCTTTTGGCTGGGACTTAACAAGTTCTACTTTTCCTCTATAAAAAACAAAAAAAGAACTGCGCAAACCCACCAATTGAGCGGGTGCTGCAGCAGTGATAGGAGATGTAACTTCAATTTCCGATATGCCTCATCCTAGTAGGTATGTCTATGTGACATTGGGAAAGCTAAACAGTCTCTGATTTAGTCGTCTGGGACACCGCATGAATGCAGAGGTCCATTGCATAAGAAAGAATCCTACAAATCTTTCGAAAGCGTATCCGTAGCTCGGTACTGCTGTATTTAATTCAGTATTTATTCGGTCTTATCTTGATAAAGAATACAACTCATGCCTGAAGGAGGCTCATCTAAATGGTGAACTCCTAAGTGTTTGGACAGTGCAAAGCTAGCAAGGAAATCGGCGCATCTATTGGCTTCACGGTAGATATGCTTGAGCTCAACTTCCCAGTCTCTTCTCAGTAGTCTACGATATCGTGAATGAATCTGGAATTGCTATTAAGTCTTCGCTCCTCTCCTTACCAGTCGAGCTGCTTTCGCTCCTCCTGACTGAGAATCTTGATTACACATTGACTGTCACTCTCCAACTTGACTTTGCGGAAGCCTCTATCCCAAGCCAAAGACAGCGTGTCAAATATTTCCCATAATTCCGCTTTAGTTATGCTACATTGGCCAATGTTCCTGCATGTACCAGGAATCCAATTCCCGTTGGAGTCTCTTATCAGACCTCCAGCTCCTGCCAGACCACTAGAAGCCTTATAGGCCCCATCACAATTAGCTTTGACCCATCCCTCAGGCGGCCATTCCCATCCAACATTGCATTCAAACTTTCTGCTACCTGGGTTAGCAAGAGGTCTTAAGGCCTCCTCATCTTTCCTGGAGTAGTCTACCATGGCTAAAATCTTTTGCAAGACAGAGTGAGCCGTGAAAGAAGAATTGCTAAAGAGGCGCTTATTGCGTGTATCCCATAACCTCCAACAAGTGAGACCAAAAGTGGAGGCCCAAGGCTGATCATTCTTCACCCACGGGTTTTTGTAGTTCAGATTTAGCTTCAACCATTCCTCTAATGGTAGCTCAAAGAAACTTCTTTGCTGCTGCTGCGGGACCAGTGAACACCAAATTTGCTTTGCAAGATCACATTTACGTAAGACATGATCGATATCCTCCTCATCTCCCGCATTACAGAGCAAACAAGTGCTATTATCAGTCATGTGTCGCCTCCATCTTTCCTTATTAGTGAGCAACTTCCCCTTTCAAACTAAGCAAAGGAAAGTGCGAACTCTCTGGGCTCCCCTCCATTGCCAAGCCAACTGCCATTTGTCATCATCTTGATCCCATTTTTCATGATATACGAATTCATAAGCAGATCTAATCGTGAAGGCTCCATAGCTTGAGGGTCCCCAGTAACATTGTGGGGCACCATCATCAGAGAGGGGGGTTTAATGCTAGCTATTTGAAGAAGAGTGGAGACCGGAAGCAAATCTCAAAGGAGCTCCAGCTCCATTGTCCATCTTGAGTAACATAATCACACACATTCTTGCTAAGCTCGGATTCGCTGATATCTCTGAGAGCTAGACGCTTAAGATGGCCAAGGTCCCCAAGCCAGTTATCTTCCCAAAAGAGTAAGCTTTTGCCATCCCCAGGTTCCCACATAATGCCCATTTTAACTCCTATATCTTAGCCAAGCTATTCCACAGATGCGATCCCGGCTTCTTTTTAAAGTAAAAGTTACATCCATTCCTCCAACCATACTTGGCCCGAAGTACTCTGACCCAAAGCAGATCTGGTTTAGATACAATACCATACCCTAGTTTCATGAGGAAGCCTTATTTTGGCTTTCAATATCCTTAAGTCGTTTGCCTCGTCACTGGTTAGCTGCTAGGGTACTTTCCTCCTAGCCCTTGTTTGCCATATTACACCTCATTTGGTGTGGTATGCGGCAGAACAATGCCACTCCGGTGACAAGTTTACGAAGTATGCCATCCTCGGTGACGATTTATTTGTCATCGTGGACGACTTGGTCGCCAGGACGTACTCAGCCTTAATAGAGAGGCTGGGTTTGTCTACATCACTTGAGAATCAAAGATTTCGAAAGATGGGTGCGGTGAGTATGTGAAGCGCTTTCGCCTCTAACAGATGACGGCAGATATCTCCGTTATCGGTTAGGAAGCTAGCTTCGGCCCGGATCCCGCTAGGGTGGTACAATTTCTTTGTCCCACCAAACGCCGTTGTGGCTATCTACGCAGCTGCGTCTAGCTGGCCTCGAGTCTAAAGCATACTCACGACCCATAGAGTTTACAAATATTGTAGACTCTTGATTAAGCTGTTATACGGTATGTTGCCGTGTACGCTCTGGTTATCTGTCGTTGCGGGTTTCGCCGTTACTCCTGTGGTGTTAGGTTGGGTGATCGAGTGTCTCTCAGGCATTTCAGCCCTGTGGGCCTTGGTCGCTCCGCCTGATGCCGCCTTCCCGTGTCCTAGGAGGAGAGACATGGTCTCTATTCCTGGGCGGGATGAAGCAGTATCTGACGTACCTGCATTGGTATTGCTCTCTAGCCTTGTCACCAGATGTGTGCATAGATGACTTCATCAATCCTCCGGTGTATATCCGGACGTGGTGCCATCCGCGTGTCGACCTTTCGACATGGCGGTTTGGAATCATGTTCCGTATGTATGATTGGGTGGTCGAGCTGTCTGGTGAAGACATTCGTGTCCTCACAGCCGGCGAAGCCTCTAGTGTGCGTTCCTTGGGGGGAGAGTGATTCTCTCCTAGCAGGCCTATCAGACTATAAATGTTATCTTTAATTTATCTTTTTTGGCCATTGTCGATCGAGCACAACCTATGAAGAGTTGGATAGGTTATTTAGGCGCTCGCTGCTGCTTGTCAAAGAGCGCTTCACATATCACTTGCCTAGAGGGCGGGGCGAGTTCGACCATCTTTATGGCCAGTCTTATAAGATAACTAAAAAGTACTTGCTGCGAAGCGAACAAGAAGAGCTTATTCTGTAAGAGTTTGAATCCGGCGTCAAGAGTGGAGACACTCTGATGTGAGGTTAGTTACCTCAGTCTGAGGAGGCGAGAGCCCTTCAGTCCCACTCGGGCGTGGGTGAAGGTTATACTGTAAGAGGTATCTCATTTCCCTCATCTCCTGAACGGTATCTGATAGAAGAGTCAGATAGCCGCCCTGATCAGTCACTTCGATCAGCGCGGCAGAACAAGTTCTCTGCGGAAAGCCATTACTTACTTTTCTCCTGGGCGGTAGACTTTGGAAGGTCTCCAGGTGATTGGCTGAGCGTCTATTTGGCTCGCCTATTCACCTACCGTTGGTCTGACCAAGGATGGTGTGAAAGGGCCACCCACCTGTCATAGATGGCGTGTGGATTAGAAGTTCCTCTGCCAGCAAGTACTTGTAAGTAAGTTGCCTTGTAATCTTAAGTCACCTCCCGGCACGTTTGGATCTTTTCTAACTGTAAGTTCGAGTCGTAACCCAAAAGGTTATGATCAGTGCTTACCGTTAGGTTCTCACTTTTCTTCAAGTGGGGACCTGGGCCTCTTGTGGACGCTTCCTTTCCTGTTTAGTCTGTGGCTCAATTAGCAAAGAGCCAACTAAAGAAGCCTTAATATTACTTGCTTCACGGGCTTGCGCGCTAGACGCCCTTTGCTACGTCTTACAAGTGCGGGGATTCTACCTGGTAGTAGACGTACTACTTTATGTTGTAGAATCTGCGCTATGGTGCCAGTGCAGGTCTGCCCTATATGCCAGCTCTATAGCCGTGGCTTAAGCGAAAGCTTGGTCTCGGTGTGAGTGATCCGTATAGGATAAGGTAAGCTCCTATGCTTTCATAGACAAGTACCAGATAATCTCTCTTAGCAGGGTCTTAGTTTCTATGTGATGACGATCGCATGGAAGCTGAGTCCTCTTAATATCTTGTCAGTGTCGAATCGCCACCTAGCCGAGTGAAATCATATAGTGGTAGGAAATTGATCATCTCCGACGGACCATAAGACTATCGGCCTTCATTCTTATTGTTCATCAGTAGAACCTCTTTTGCTAACTCCAATTGGAAGGCTTTCAAGTAACTTGGCCTATTGATCTTGCTACGTCCCAAAGCTTACTATATTGCTAAGTCTCCATCCTCTATCGGTACAGTGTCTGATAACCTCTCACTATCGGTCGAGGACTCCGTACCTCGGTCGAGCTAAGAACATCATCTTTCCTCTCCGCAATAGAATATGATTAATTAATCCCTAGGGAGAGATGACTGATTTACTGTAATGGGAAGAACTGTAACAGCCCCGAAGGGGAAAGCCCGAGTGAAGTGGCCAATCCGTATTTCACTTATAGGTCACGAACGAGAAGAAGAAGGAATCAGTCAGCAATCTTCCTCCTGCGCTAACGATAGAAAGCCAGCCAACAAGCAAGGACCTTGCCTTAGACAGGGCCTTAGACGGGTTAGGGGTTCAAGCCTACAGCTAACGAGCAGGCAGGGCAGGCTCATACTAATAAGTGTAACTCACCCTATTAAGAGGAGAGGCCTAGAAAGGCGAGAAGGCCAGCCAAGTTTGATTAGTGTAGTGAGCTGACTGATTATTTATTTTATTTATTTCTTTTCTTATTTCACGAACCGAACCTTAGGCTTTATAGGGGAAGTTAGAGAAGAAGAGGTTTTGGTCGGTCTAGCCCGGCCAATGACATACACAGCATGGGAAATGGCATATATAATGCCAAACAGCAGTATAAGTAGACGATTCTTGACTCAAAATCAGAGCCCTATCGGGTTACCGTAACCCCGAAACCTCCGCTCCGAGCCCAAGCTTACCTACCCCCTTTCTTTCCTGCTTCCCGCACCTTCGAACGAAACCGGCCTACCGCCTAAACCGTCCTCCCACGCCAGCCAACTTTAGAGCCAACCTAAACCTTGCCAGCCCGCGCCAACCTTGCTAACCCCTTCGTCATACCTTCCGCCCCTTCCCCCCTATTCTTTAAGGCCTTCTGTCCATAGTCACTTCGTCAGTAGCCAGCCCTTCAGTCAGTAGTCAGCCCTTCAGTCAGTAGGTACAGAGGGGGGATCAGGAGGGAAGCCTTCCCCGGGAGCCGATACCAGGTCTGAAAATCCTATCATAAGATAATTGTCAGGTGTGGGTTCGCCTTAATCTGATAGGGCAGAGCTTGCTCGGACTCTGATAGATAGGGCTTCTTGCTCGGACTCTGATAGATAGGGCTTCTTGCTCGGACTCTGATCTCATTTCCTCTCCCTCTTCTTTCAGTCTTCCCAGCCGATCTTGGTTGGCCTTTCTTTCACCCCTCCCTTCTTTCCTTTCTTTCATAGGCTTCGCGCCTTAGCGCTGGAGTTTGATTGCTGCAGGAGCAGGAGTTTGTTTGATTGCTTTAATAAGGGTTTGCGCACAGGACAGGTAAGATAGAATCTAAATACGATAGCGTATTAAATCCCTCGACTGAAAGGAAAGAAGCACCGGCCTTATCCGGGTCCGTGATAGGGCCCTTAAACAGGATAGGGGACTGACTGAACTGAGATAGGGGCTTGAGACGGGACTGAAACTGCCTGAACTGATAATAGCGAGGTCCATTGCATAGGGCGGTTAGCAGGCTGCTTTGTACAGCCCGAGAACTTTGATTGCGAGCAAGACAAGAGTCGACTCAAAGCAAAGAGAGCAGATCGATTGTAAATGCTCTGCGCAGATGCTTGACATCCGAGACATGTCGGAGAAGGAATAGCAAGCAAATACAAAAGGCCATAGGGAGAGTGAGTGATGCTACTAATGAAATATAATTCTCCTAGGAGATCAATAAGTGTAACTAAAGAAAGAATATACTATTAGTAGCTTAACTCCTTTATCTGATAGGGCGAGTAATGAAATAGCTTAGGGAAGGTTCGGAATTGAGTTTATTTCCAGCTACGGAGCTCGACCAAAAAGAATCTTCACTCCAACAATCAAACAAACTCCTCTCTCTCGCAAAGCTCGAGCATCGCCTTATTAATCTCGGGGCCTGCAGCAAGAGAATTCCAGAGCTCTATAGCTAAAAAGCAAAGAAGCAAGGGAATAGAACTGATAAAAGGAGAAAAAAGCGCATACGCAAAGGAAATCCGAGTTCGAAACAGAAAGGGTCACAAATGTCTAATTTGTGGGTAAGAATCCCTATCGTTATCCTCTTGGTTCTTACCATACTCACCCTAACCCTATCCTACGTAATGCTTAAGTTTTCTCATGATCCTATTCAAGTCAAGATTAAAGCTATGCTGAAAGGCAATACGCGCCCTTTTTCTATCGGGAGATCCCCTACCGTAGGCTATGTTAGCGCTAAGCTGCTTTAATAGGTTTCAAAAAATGCAGAAGATGCAGAATAAGTTGCCGAATCTGTTTCAGAATAATAATCAGCATCAGAAGAAGAAGGGTAAGCGGAATCGTTTCAGAATAATAAGTTCAGTTGCGGAAGAAGAATAAGAAGTCAGGTAAGCGTAAGCCGTGCCTTAGGTTAGGCTTTGCCCGATTCCAAATAGCGAAAGGGACTCAAGCCAATAGCGGATTTAGCTGTAGCTGTACCGATAGCACTTATTAGTCTAGGGCGAAGCGAAGGTTGGGGCTAAGAAAGAAGGTCTGCTGAGGGCGTATAAGGTAAGATCTGAGACGAGAAGAGGACTGGTGCTGTTGTCTGTTGGGGGAAACCACTCGGGTATCAGCTAATCTTCTTGGCTTTTGGGACTGTGCCCGGCAGGCAGGATGGATGCGAAGGAAGATAGCGTCTCTGCTGGCGCAAATCGAGGCCCTCGAAGAGCGGAAACAAGCACTAGCGCGTTACCTATTGAGTTTGATTGCTGCATCTGTTTTTCTTGCTGGGTACCACGGATTTAGTTTACGAGCTCGTGTAGTACAGTACTCGCCTCTACCTCTTTTGTGCTCACGAATTGGATTTGAACCAATATCCCGGGCTACTTTCCTTTTAGTAGATCGTGAGTGGGTCTGTCGTCCTCCTCATTATAGTCCTCCTGAAAGAAATAGCATTTCGTCGGAATACATCTTGTCTTTTTACCTTCGTAGTCCTATGCATAGTCAGTACGATAGCCCCAATCATGGCTACTAATAAAATAAGACTAGGACAAAAACCAGACGAAATAGTGGGTATAAAGTAAATTGCCCAATGTTTCCAAATTAGTCCAACTTCGTACCTTTCCGGCATAAACCGTATATCTCAGAGAGGTCGTATTTCTTTGGGTTGGTAGTAATGGAATGGTTTCATTATCTAAAATGAAGAACATTTCCCACCAAAGGATCAGTCCAATAATACCACTCACTGGTAAATAGCGCAATACTTCTTCGTGAATCTCCGCTATTTTTAATATGGAACATCATAACAACGAATAGGAATGAAACGGCTATAGCTCCTATATGAACCACTGGGAAGATCATAGCGAAGAAGTCGAGACCTAACAAAAGAAGTAAACCTGAAGTGTCGCGAAAGACTGGGATGGGAAACAAACGGAATGTACCGGATTTTTAGCACGTGCAATACCATCTCCAACGAACACCACTCGACCGATCTCATCCAAAATAGAATTAACTACCGCTACCATAAAAAGAGATCCGAGTTCCGGATGGCTTGGATAATACGCTGATATGGAACGCTTTGCCGGGTACCAAAATGGAGAATTTGGGCTAGATACCCGGCGTAAGCGTCTTCACTAAGCGCACGTCCCCTCGGATAAAAAACAAAGCCTCTGATCTTATGTCGTTTGTCAAAGAAGACTTGAGGATCACACCCGTCTTCCACCAGAGCAACTTCAATCCGTATTTCGATTTGAAGTGAACGTCAACAACGGATTCGAGGGCTAGCTCGTTATAAGCTAGCCCCCACCAATTCAATCTCAATCTATCTGAGAGTTCCGCTCTTCGTACATTCTCATTCAACAGCGGAGGCTCCTGTTCTGGAAGAATTGGTGGTTGATTCACGCTGGAGTCAGAGCTTTCTCCAGGGGAGTAGCTTCCGAGCAAAGATGTCCAGTTGCCCGAGTTGCCCCCAACTGCACCTTCACCCGAAGAAAGCTCCCAGCTGCTGGAATGAAGACTATCGAGACAGAAACTAACGGACGAAACGGAGCTAAAACCCATTCTTACGGTAGCAATTATCAAGACAATTCTTCTAATGGTCATACAAATTAGAAGAAGGTCTCGGTAATCGTTCAAATACAAGATTAGACCGAGTGGGATCAAAGAAACTAGCAGACTGACCACTAAATAGATACAAATAGGTGAAAATTCTGACATTACCATACCAGACTTGGTTCTTTCGTTTCGCTCCTTTCTCGCGGAGCGGCATACCGGAAAAAAAAAGAAAGAAGAAAGAAAAGTCTCATCCCGTGCTTTCGGGCTTAGTTCAAATAGGATTCGTTCAAAGCCACGACAACAACGATCACTCACTGAACACTCTCTATATCTATCTTTTCCGTCTCAATCCACCATTCGATCTTAGGCGATCTCAGGTTACCGACTCTCCGGCCCCCTCTCGGAGTTCACATTGGAAGCATCAGGATCCGATCCGGCCGAAGGATCCGTCGGCTCTGGCAGCATAGTACCTGCGTCTGCTGGAAATAAGCCTTTTGTTTTGTTTTGGGCATACCATCTAGAATCCTGCTTCTGCTCTTGACCTGGTCCAATGCACCACCCAAAACTTTCTGTGATTATATACGCTATTTTTATTTGATGCTTTTTTAGTTGTTGTAATTTCGATTGTTGACTTGAACATAGGATTCCGAAGGTTAGTTTGTTAGTGGGAGGGGGATCTTTGGATTCCTTGAAAGCTGAGTTGGAGGAAGACTCTGGGGCTCCCCAACCTCTTCCACAGCAAGAAAGGGAAAACAGCCTTTTCGCTTTTAGATTAGAACCTGACTCGACTCGTTTAGGATTTAGTATTGGCCGGGGCTGACACTAATGAGCATAGGAAAAGGAATCCAGGGAAATTGTTCGAACCACGGAACCTAATTTTTTTGTGCCGCGAGAAGCAACGGAAAAAGGGAACAGGAAAGTCCCAGCCAGTGCCAGTGAGAGTGACAGTCTGAGTTTACAGCGTTCTAGTTCTAGTACCTGCTAAAGTTCACAACTAGTTCTGGAGCTAGGGAAAGAGAAAGCTCTGCCTCAAGCCTCCAGCAGTCAAAGAATGAAGTGAAGACAATGTCAAATGTCAGTGGTAATCATCCCTTTAATATGGGGATGCTTTGGTAGCAATCCAAGCAAGTCAAGCTTATTCGTCCTTTAGGAGCAAGCAAGAACTGCTACTCTCTCAACAGGTAACCTCTTTTCAACAGGGGGAAGTCGCTCCTACTTCTAGTCATACCTCTAGTTTGACCTCTTACCGATTCTAGTCCCCACCAGCCTTCCCTAAACCTTAAGGGGCTAAACTGACGAACCTACCTCTTTCTACGAGCGCTGGAACTTGAGTACCGAAACTGAACAACTGGTTTTTCTTCGAGTGCCGGCTCTCTTTGGTGACGCCTACCCGCAACCTGCTATATTCTTTAATGCTCTTCCTCCCGCCCCCGTACCGTTACTGGCTCTCTTCGGTCCCTCCTCTGGTTCGGGTGCAGGTTCAACTCCATTGAAACCTTAACTTACAGCTGTTCCTTCCTTCACTTACAGGTTTACCTATAAGTCAAAGTCATGATCCCGTCCCTTCAACTATCAGTCCATTGACTAAGAAGGGGGCCTGGAAAAAAAACTTCACGGAAAGGAAAAGTAACCCTTCCCTTACTTAAGCCGAAAGCGGCTAGAGCAAGATCGACTGAGTACCAGTACAGCCTTGCCCAAAGCTACCAAAGAAACTGGAACCCTTGAAAGAGAGACGTAGGCCCGAAAGCAAGAGAGAGAAGGTTTCCTTTACTCCCGTAACTGTACGCATCGCTTTTCGAAACAAGAAGTGCTTTGTTTTCTCTAAGTCGCTCTGCGAAAACGGTTTTCTGTCTACGAGCGGCCTGTCTGCCTTCACGAACGTATAGTAACTCACTAGCCCTAAACCGTAACTGAAACACTCTCTTTTCCAACCAAAGCCGCCATCCAGATTCAGAAGCGGAAGCAGAAAGAGTTTACTGAAGAGGCTTTCATCTACGGTCTCCCTAAGAAAGAGGGGATAAAAAAGCTTTAAACGAGTAAGGCCTTGAATAACAACGGCTAAAGTGAAAAGCCTACCGCCCTTACCTGTTCTCCACCCGGACCTAATCCAAGCACTGAATCGATCAAGTTGGTTTCCGAGCGGGTTTAACTAATAAGGCGTAAAAAAAAGAAAGGTCTTTTCTTGAAAGGTATATTCAAAGAAACTTAGCTTACCAAGAGTTCCGGAACTAGAGAGATAAGAGATAGGATTTGTTCTCCATACGAGGAATTGTCCATAACGTCTATCTGATCTCCTTGACCTGAGTCTTGGAGTCTCGGTTTTAGCGATATTCCTTCCTTCTCTCAGGCTCAAGCTCTGTCTGGTCTTCCTTCCAATTCCCCACAGGCTTCCGGGAGCGCCGGCTCTGTACTCTGTTCGGACCATAAGACTTGCAACACTGACTTACCGAAAAGACTGACTGCTTTCCGATTTTTCGTTCTGCCTCTACTAGTAAAGGGGCTTTAGCCTTACTACAAGCTTGACTTAAAAGTAAAAGAAGGTCCGGGAGAAGAACACTACATGCAAGGTCTGATACCAAGCCTCTCACTTCTTCTTGTTGACTTTACAAAAGAAAGTTGCAGACCAGCTTACACAGTAACAAAGCTGGAGCCTACACTATATATGTAATTAAACCAAGACAGTGAAAAAAAAAATATTCTATTGGGCACGAATGAGATAACAAGAAGCAAAGCGAGAGTAGGGTTATTGGCTTGCGAGACTACAGCTTCAAGTCATACAGCTTACTGGCTTGCTTCCAGTCTCAGGCATACTGAATGAAAGATCGGAGATAGACTACAGGCTGGCAAGCTGACAGGAAAGATTTCGAATCTTGTTTTCCGAAACTGCTGGCTAACAAGCTGGAAAACGCAAGCGAAGGGAGGAGCAAAGCCTATTGATTCACCTGTTTGCTAACCTACTTGTCGGCTACCCGCACTCTGTAACCAGAATAGGGCTCTGGAGTTCATACCACCCGGCGGTTCATCAGAAGTCTGGAAGGCGGCCTGCCTGCTAACCGAACTGCGTAACTAAAGCGACTCCTTGTTGGTGTAAGATAGGTGTTGGTCCGATTCACCTATGTCAGTTCGAACCTGACGGGTCGTTCGTTCGTGTGGAGAATCTCTCTCCTTACTCAGCTCAGGATTTTCTTTATCTTCGAGGCGAGGCATATGAATATGTCGAAGAAGGAGGAAGTTTCTCCATTTACGCTCATAGAACCCGGAAAAAAGAATATACCGTCGTTTAAGGACCAAGGATGCGATGTGAGAAGCGTAGGTCGGAGTAGCAGGAGTATGCGACAAGCAGTTGCATGTTCGATGTGGGAGATCTTCTGTAACGAGATGAATTAGAACACTTGGAATCCTCGCGGATATAGCGTGTGTGCCACGAGTGCTCTGTCTTCGAAAAGGCAGAATGCTGTTATAGAATCCGCTATTTCGGAATAGAATACGCTTTGTGTCCTAACCAGATGCCGTGGGGCGATAAGGGGTGCTTTATCTAAACTAGGCAGGATAACTTGGCTAACTTTCCTACTCTGATAGCATCTCTGAACGGCCTCAACCGCCGTAACGAAGGAATGAATCTATTAAGTGGGAAAGAGCCCTCGTAAGGCCTCTCTCATCCCTTGCAGCTAACTAATGGCAGCCCCTTTCTTGCTCCTGTTTACCGTATTATTACTCTTCAACTAGAGGATTGGTTAGACCGATTGGACAGCTTTCAAAGACGGCTCCATTTGACCTGACCCACTTCGAATCCCTGTGGAAGAATAGAATCATAAAAGCGAGGCGATCGGCAGTGAGCAGCAGTACGGACTGCTTCTCCTGCTGAAAAGCATTTTCGCACCTTTCCTTTACTACGATAGATGACCCACTACTGGAACTATGCTATTACTGGGTGGGACTACTGGGAGAGACTATTTGACTTCTGACTGACTTACTGATCCGGAGAGAGCAAAGACTGACGGTGAGGCTTCTTTCATAAGGCGGGCTATTCCCTTCTATTTCTCTTTCAGTAAATGACAAAGGAAGAGGGTTGGTATTCTCATCATGGTTTATCCGGCCGCTGAGCTATTCTTCGCTCCTGGCGGACCATTACGTGTACAGTCTACTCTGCTCTTTATGGAAGAGCCGACTCCACGGGATAAGGCTTCCGCTAGGGGATATGAGGCTTTCGTTCGATACAAAAGATTCATCGGGGTGGGTAGTTTTCGGGTTACTAATCCGATAGATAGATGAATCAATGAATTGAACCGCTGGACTAATCTTATAAGTGAGATTGGTTAGCTGCTCATTCCCAATCTCGCTTCATTGACCGGGCATCGAAATCTTCGAACCATCGCCTTACAGCCCGAGCAAAAAACCGATTCCGGGGAGGAATCGAAGATTGGCATTGGATCCGACTTCGATCGGAGAAAGCCTCTGGAATTGGAACAGATGTGGTTCGCCCGGTTGCTTACTGATCCCTCGCTCGGGTAGGGGGAGAAGCCCAGATGTCACTCCATCGATACAACGTCTTGAGCGACTGCGATGAAGAGGGAGATGCTTGACTCGACTGGAAATGACGGGTCGACAACTCCGAATCACAAGCTATTTACTACTGTATTACACGGTAAGTTAAATGGTGTGCCTTGTTATATAGTTATAGAAAGTACATAAATTTGTGTAGGAACGCTAAAAAGTATAGATACTATGTTCTTGTCTGATTAGGCTAGGTCTTTTTTCCTTGTTCAAGTGGTTCAAGAGTTAAGGGGCGTAGCGGGAAGTCAAGCGGGAAAGTCATCAGTGACGGCGTATTCTCTACCCGACAAGAGCGGTTATTCCGCTTCCTTCTACTCATGAAAGGTGACACTTTCACGACGTTGGAGAAATACCACTTTGAGTTAAGGATATCCTGGCCTGGTTCGTGCAACTGCACATTGATAGGTGTCTGCTACTGGTACGTAGACTGCTACTTTTTCAGATTTCCTTGCAAAGAAGCCTTTCGTCGCGTAATGCGCCCCCTTTCAATCTGTATCAGTCCAGCTCTGTTTACCCTTCTTGCTTGGACTAGACTAGCTAGGGGAAATGGCTGTTTCATGTCCGAAAGAAGCCCTTCTAGCAGCTGATTCGGGAACAATTGCTCTAGCTTTTTAAGGTAATTGAGGCAGTAGGGTAATAACCTCTCCCTTAGAGCTACCTGATACTTTCTTTAAGGTTTCAACTTCTTCCTTCCATCATAGCTTCTTTTTTGGCCCCTCGTCTCGTATTGATTGATATCGCATGCTAGTCAGTGACCCTTTGTCATGATCGTGCGTTACGGCCCTTTACTGTTTTGTCATTTTGACATTGAGGGCTTGCTTTGATTTGAAGTAGTTTCCGGCGAGGTATTGAAAACCTTTCTATTTGAGGGACCGAGCTTTATGATTATTTTGATTAGCCGAAGGCTTCCTTCTCGCCTTCTTTCTCTCCTATTTCCCCCCGTCTTTTTGGTGGATCTTGCTAGTGAGACATATTGAATCGTAAATGGACTAGTTACACCCATCACCTGCCCGAATGCCTGTATCAACCCTTGTTTCGGTGTTTAGGAATGAATCGTACATCCTTTGATGAAGATTACACCTTTCGAGGAGAAGTAGGCAGAGCGAAGTCCATTCTTATGGGCCGGGCACAACTGCGAGCAAAACGGGATGCTTCACAGCAGGCAGCACAGAAAGAGGAGTAGATCCAATGGGAGCCTGCCAACGAAATTGGGCCAGGATACGAGCATCTTCTTGAACCACCAATCATATTAGGATGGAATACGAGTCTACGACCTTCAGGCACCACGAGAGCAGCCCTAGACCCACCCACTAAATGGAACTCTGCCCTTTCCAACCTAGGAACGAGCGTAAGGAGCAATCCTGGGGCTCGTCTACACCACATCGACCGTTAGCTTACGCTTATCAATATGTTTCCTTTGATTGAGTCATAACCCTTGACTTTACCCGACCGAGGGCATCCTATCTCCTCACACCATTAGGGGGGTGGGAAAGCCCGATTCTATTTAGTCAAAGATGCCTTATCGTGGACTACAAGGAAAAGAAAGAACTAAAACTACAAGAAAGGGAATGTGACTTTTTGCAAATATCTGCACAGCTAAGACAAGGAAGGTAAGATAGGCAGTTCAGAAAGAAGATAAGACAAAACAAACAAGTCAATATTGCAACTGTCAGCAAATCAAATAGATAAGACAGTCCTGTCTTGATAGTTGACTTCAGATTTCAATGTCCGATCTGACTGTGAGAATAGCGAAGTCCGGAATGCCAGTCCATCCAGAAATGCCAGATGAATCCCGTGAGAGATCTAATCTAGGCGGAAGATCCCATCCCTAAAAAAGTGTAATCAGAGGGTGAAACCTTGCTTTGCAAAAGGGGAGTTCTTTCTTTCCCGCATCTATCCCATAAACCCCTGTCAAAGGCGGTTCTACTCATTCTCAATTCAGGAAAAGGTTTCCGGTTGCCATAAAACCACAAAACCCGAATCAATCACCACAACAAACAAGGGCAACTCGAACAAAGAGCTTCTCGCCTACAAGTTCAGGAGCTGGTCCAAGCCTTACTCTTGACTGTTTAGGAGTCGCATTGAAGATTCGAAACCTAAGTTCACTCGACAAAAGGGGAAGTAAGAGACTATGAAAGAAAGTTCCTCGAAGATCTCTCAAAAGCCAAAAAAAACATTACTATAGATAGGGAAGTGAAATAGCTAAATCGCCCGGATTCGACCGCTTGCCTGACTGATAATCAGGAAGATGAATGTCCCTTTAAATATAGGACTCAGTCTTGCATTCCTCACTTTATTCCAGAAGGAGGAAAAACTTCCCCGATTCTATTCTAAACTATCTCCTCGAAGTAGCTATCAACGGGTTTAGCTACCGATCCGTGAAGAAGAACCGCTTGTAAAGCTCGCACGACGAAAGAAAGAGCTTTACAAGCGGCATTGCTAAAGCTTTGTGTCTGGCGCGGCGGTAATGCCTTGCTTGCGCGCTGCGGTGCGCTATTGCTTTGCTTAGCTTTCTAGCTAGCTAGCTAGCTTTCTCTATTACTCTACTTGTCTCATTAGATTGTCCTGCCTTTTTTTCTATAGCTTTCAGCCTCATCCTTTGGACTTGGATCCTCTGTTGAATCGGTTCTATCCGTTGATTTATGGGTTCACCCGTTGTTCTTCCTTCAGTCCGAAAAGCCAAGCCACTGATGCTACTGTTGCTAAATCAGCCAATGGAGTGCAACGTTACCGGGTCATTCTTTAACTTCGGCAACCAGCAAAGAAAGAACGTTCTAAGCAGCAGTAAGGCTCATAGCAAGCAAGAGCAAAGAGCTAACAAGACCTAGCTAAAGGCATTCCTACTAAGACTTGGTAAAATAAAGAAAAATATCAAAACTAAGACGCTAAGCAGAATCTAGAAGCCGAAGGAGATCTCGGCTTTGCTTCTCCCAGTCTAGAAGAGCTCGAAGAGAGTCCTGGATGGCTTTCTGATTCCTCTCTTCATCCAATCCTTATTCTACCTTTGTTAGCTCGGAGCTTCTCTCTTGGCTAGAAATCGTAAGGGCCTTGAGAGCATTGTCAGGGTCATCAGCCTGAAGACGGACGGGCAATCTCAGAGGATAGTTCAGACAGCCTCAGGGAAAGAGAGGCGTGATCCCGCTCCAAAGCCTGCAGATGAAAAATCCTCTTGTCCAGTTCCTCGTATTGAGAAAGATCTGCAGAAAGGGCTTCCTTCAGCTGGCCTTGTCGGATCGCCAAACGAGACTCTTCCTCCAAAGTTGCTCGGGATCGATGGCCATAATCTCTTCTTGAAAAATCCGTATGGAGCTTCAGAAATCGAGGAAGCAAGTAGCGAATCCCTTTTCTTGCTGGGAGAGGGCTGAAAGTTGGCAAAATAGAGAAGGGAAGTGAGCAATAAGAAAGCAGTCTCTGATCGCTACGCTAGAAAGAAGTTCTTGCTGGTTCAGTAGGGAAAGAGAGAAAGTCTGACCTCGCGGGGACAGGGACAGGGACTGCAACCTTTAAGACATCAACTGCAGGCCAGGCTCGGTCTAATACGCTATTCCGTTCTAAGTCTTCCATCCGGCCGGAAAAATAGTGAAGCTGGTCATTACTCTCCTGACGTCGAGCGTTTTCAAACCTACTGTAAAGCTCAAGCCTATTTCAGTGCTCTGCTCAAGCCTATAGCTGCGTTAAGTGACTCGACCTTGAGTTCATATGGGATTATCTCAAATTGATCCAAGGAATTGGAACTTATGCATTTCTCTTTCTTAGAGGCGATTCTTCCTTAATACCTGTAGCTTGCTACAAGTAAACTTACCTAAGCCCAAGCACTAGGCTAATTCAATCGAATGAATGAAGTTCGGAAATAGTCTCCCCTCTCGCTGCTGTCGCTCCTGCTCCTGATCTCCATATAGTAAATAGAGAATGGAATGAAATTGCTTGTTAGAAGCTTTGGAACGGAGGAAGCTCTCCCTTTCTTATTCTTATTCTTAGTTCTTCTTCTCCTTCCTGTCTTCCCGTCACTGAACTCTTCCCTGGGATTGGCTTTGGGCCTTTCCTGCCCTTGCGCGTTAGGACGCTATTGACTTTGATTGCAGGGCCCTAGACTAACAAGGCGATAATAAGAGTTACTTTCTCTTCTCTCAGTCTCAGTTCCTCTCTTCCCCTACCTATCGTTCAAGCTACTCCGTACCCTCACCTTACCAGTCGAGATACTGCGTAGCCTTGTACGCATTGGAGGGGGCATATAGATGCCAAACCTTGTTCGTGATAGACGCGTCTGTCCTGGGTTGGCTGGACGAGGCGTTGGGAGAGCTGGATTGGCGGTTTGATCTGGGTGGAGCAGCTTTTTTGCCTTTGGTCATGTTTGACTTTTGGCTTTGAGGGGCCCTAGGCGAGGCTTTTGAAGTCCCAGGAATAACATAGCTAATCTGTCTGACGCCTCTTGAGTCTGCTTGTTGTCCCTCTCCTAGAGTGTTAAGTGAGTTCTCCGAGGAGGCTAGGACGTCAAACCTAGACCCCGTAATTTCACTAGGTGGGTTACTGTCATTGGTCAGCTTTTTTGTAGCCCTGTCAGATCTCCATGCTCGCCTTTGGACCTGCATCCAAGGGCCGTACCTCTCTCCCTCGGCGATATTCCCGGCAGCTTGAGGTTGGGCAGTCTCCGGCGGCAACTCGGCTTTCTTCTCAGGGCAGTTGTCCTCAAGGTGTCCATATCTCCCACAGTGGTAACAGATAGTAGGGAGCCCCTCATATTCAACCCTCAAGGCATGATCATCGACTTTGATTTTTGAAACTAGCGGTTTAGAGAGATCAATAATGACCGCTAGACGAGCAAATCGGCCTCTATCTCCAGTTTCCGTGTTGTAATCAATCCTAATAACCTCGCCAAGAACCTGTGCAATTGCCCTCAAGACGCGATTATGATAATAACGGTAGGGCAGTCCCGGAAGTCTGACCCACGCAAAGACTTTCTGGATCGTTAGATTGAGCGGCGAGAAGGAAGGTTGCCAGGGTTGCACCGTTAAATAGTGACCAAAGATTACCCATGGTCCTCCAAGCAGAGCATTCTGATAGTCTTGGTCATTCTGGAACTTTACAATGAAACAGTCACCTTCAAGATCGGCTAGTTGAAGAGGTCCAGTCGGCTTCCAGAGGTTCATGATTTTGTCATGAAGCCTTCGATAACCGAAGGATCTTCCAAGCAGCTTTACAACAACAGCAAGTCTCATGCTTTGATTGAGCAAGTCGTGTATGCGAGAGGAGAACTGGATAGAGGGCATTACTTCGTCCTGCACCACAACAACGTCTTTGTCTGTCACAACTACCTCCTCCGTGAGCATGGAGTTTTGAGAGTCTTTGTTCAGTAGTTTATCTTTGAAGGAAATCTTGGTGGGAGATATCGATTCAACCTCAGGAGGTTGAGCCTGCACCATATCTATGTTATCCGTTCCTTGTTCGCTGATCATTTCAGAGCCATTATCCACTTGTTCCTCCTCCATTTCAACAACGGGAGGGGGATCTTCTTCCTCAGTTCTTATCTTCACCTTCTTCGTGGATCGATTGTTCTCAGGATGTGGCGGAGGTTCTTCTTTCTCACAAAGCTCAACGTCGACGGTGCCGGGGACGCCGGATCACTTTTCGCACTGTTCGACGGTGCCGGGGACGCCGTCGGAGCTGGCGTCGGTTTCGTTTGTTTCTGGTTCTCAATCACCGTGGTCTTTGGTGGACTTTCATCTTTCATGTTCTCCTTCATAACTGAGTGAGGGCATACTTCTTTCCGATGCCCGTACCGGCCACACGAGAAAGAGATCATTCCGAGGCCTTAGCCTTAGGTCAATCAGTTACTTGCTTCTTTTCCTATTGGTAACATCACTCGCTCTAAGGACGAGGGAAGAAAGTTTGATTTATATCAATCTCCATAGCGTAGAATGGAATGATTACTGAACTGTCCTACAGCTAAAGCCTATTCCGTTATTGGGGAAGTTTCCCCGAGAACTACATACCCTCTCCGTAGGGGAGAAATAAGAATCAGTAATCACTGAACTAGAGCTATCGTAGTGAAGTTTGATTTATCCTCCCCTCCTCTCGCTTTTCCATCAGTGCCGTATTTCTATTTTGAACTGAACTCTCCTCCTCTAATTTCATTCCTTCTTTCTTTAGTGCTCTAATTGCATTCTTTCTTTATTCTCTTATCTCATTCCTGTGCTTTCAGAGTGAAGTGACTGTAGGGGGAAGTCACGAACGTCACTAAGACTAATCATTTCTGAGTTCGAGTTCAGGGACAGAGTGGGACTAAGCCCCGCAGGGTACCCACCGGAGCGAAGTGACTCATCCAAATGGGGCACGAGCGCAGGTAACCCCTGATTTTGGCTTGAAGGCATCTTTTTGATTGCTGGGAAAGGATTGAGAGCGGCCTGATAGACTTGAATGGAAAGCTAAAGCGCAACCATCGAACTCTGTAAAGAAAGAAATCCTATTGATTGAGTGAAGTGACTGTAGGGGGAAGGCACAAACGATAGTAAGTCAGTAGCTAGTCAGTCTCAGTCTTAGTAGTCACTACTGACTAAGGAAAGAAGGAGAAGACTGTCTTCCATTCCTGTGCTTTCAGAGTGAACTGAGCCATTCCTATTCGCTATCGTAATTCAGTTATCTTTATCTCCTGCTCCTCGTTCCTGCGCGATCAGGTTAGCCTTAATTGACTGAAAGCAGTTAAGGTATGAAAGAACTTGCTTGCAAGGTATGAAATAGCTTGCCTCTTTTTTTTGAATAGCAGAAGGAAAGACGTTCCTACATCAGAGGTTCAATACTGGATGATCCAAGTCCCTCCCTATCCTGGTTAACTAAAGCATTAGACCCATTCGGCCTTAGATACTGAGTTCCCAAGCTAAGACTCTGCGCTCTTCTCGCCAGCCAATCAGCGCATCGGATGGCCTCCCTGCCCGTGTGTTGGAGTCGTACCGTCCAGTCCCTCTCGAGCGGATTCCTAATGTCCTTTACAAGCCATGCATAAGGATGATCCTTCTCACACCATCTAGTTATAAGGCTTAAAGCCTCTATAGAGTCACTACACAGCAAAACTCTCCTAAAGCCCTCAGACCAGCACATTTCGTTTAAAGATGCCCCATAGTTCAGCAATGGTGCTAGGGTAATAAGCCAAATTGCACGTGAAGCCAATCAGCCACCTTCCATCATGATTCCTTGCCACCCCGCCACACGCCGCCTTCGTATAATCCAAGCAAGACCCATCGACGTCGAGTCTTACTTGATCTTGTTTAGGTGGTGTCCAGCTGTGTTGCAAGTCTTGTTCCTGTATAGATATCACCCATCTCTCGTTCTTCAGATTATCCTCCTCGCTCAACCGATGTAAGCATGCTCTATATATATCTTCCTCTGTTTTATTCACTCCCTCCATAGCTCTTGAACATCTAGAAGTCCACAGTGCCCAACATATATGAGCAAAGATCTTAGTCCACGGGTACTTTTTTAGCTGAACCATTCCATTCTCCTTCTGTAAGTTCCATACCAGCCTTAAAGCAAATGAAGGGGAAGGGAGTTAAACTTTTGCATGTGTGACCGATCTACTACCCGACTCCATACATTCTTCGATCTTTCACAGTCCCTCAGTAGGTGAATAATTCTTTCCTCTGAGCCACATTCGATGGCGCACTCGTTGGAAGTGCTAAATCCTCTTCTAGCCCTCAAAGAGTTTGTGAGCAGCCTTTCTTGAGCCAAGATCCACAGGAAAAAACGAACCTTTTCAGGGGCCTTCCAGATCCTTTTCCGGATGCCATTCTCTTGACCACTGTTGGTGTCCCGGATAAAGCAGTTGGCCGATCTTAGAGTGAACCATCCGTCCGATGATATTCTCCAACAGAACTTATCCATCCCAGCTCTAGGATGTGGTGCTTTCACAGCTAGGATTGCCTTAATTACATCATCATTAAACCACTGTTGCAGTAGTGGAACGTTCCACCCTTCAGACCTCGAAGCCCATTCCTCCACTTTTGCATAAGAGTTAATGGGTGCAGCATCCAGTTTAATATAACTGAATAAAAGATTGGGTAGTGGTGTCCACAAATCAAAGCAAGCAGAGGTCTTGCTGCCATCTCCAATCACCTTCCCAAGCCCTTCTCGAAACTTGTTCCACACCTTCGTGATGCTACGCCAAGTATGGGACATGCTCTTTCGTGGTCTAACATCAGGTAATGCCTCCTCTCCGCATTTCTATTTGCTTTTTAGTACTTTAATCCAAAGTGCATCCCTTCCAGAAAGCAAGTCCCAGCATAATCTCATGATACAAGCTTTGTTCTGATCTTTAAGATCTTGAATTCCCAAACCACCGTCCTCTTTCGCCTTGAGAACTTCCTCCCATGCCACCAGATGAATCTTTCTGCCTTCTTCCGTGGAGCCCCATAGAAAGCCCCTACTGAGCTTCTCAATTTCACAGAGGACATTATTTGGAATCAAGAATGTTTGCATGAAGTATGATGGCATAGCTGATAGTACTGCCTTAATAAGCACGGTTCTTCCTGCCATATTTAGCATCTTACTTTTCCAAGATGACATCCTCTTTCTTGTTTTCTCCAACAGAGAATCAAAAGTCATCTTTGTGATTCGTTTGTGGATCAAGGGGATACCGAGAGATTTCCCTAGGTCTCCTGTGAGCTTCACCCCAAGGATCTTGCTTAAGTCCATGACCCTGCTTCCATGAAGATTTCGAGAGCAGTGCATTCTGGTTTTGGAGAGGCTGATGCTTTGTCCTGATGCAGCACAGAACTCTGAAAGACATTTCTTCACTACCATCACCTGTTCAATCGAAGCTTCTGCAAAAATGAAGAAGTCATCAGCAAAAAGAGATGTGTAAGTGGGGGTCCCTGCCTAGAGAGCCTGATTGGCCTCCATTCTTTCTTCTCCTGTTCCCACCGTATGCAGTGACCAAGTCTTTCCATGCACAAGACGCAAATCTAGGGTGAAAGCGCCTTGACGGATTCCTCGTGTGGCTTTGAATGGTTGGGATATATCCCCGTTCCATAAGACCCGCATTTTGGCACTAGTGATACAAGTCAGAATTATGTGAATGAAATCTGAGTTTAGACCCAGGTGCCGGAGTGTATCCTTTAGAAAGCCCCAGTCAAGCTTATCATACGCTTTCTCTAGATCAACTTTAAGAGCCATGATGCCTTTACCTCCTTTCTTGCATCTCATCTCGACTGAATAATCTCTTGGGCGATAATGATATTGTCACTACTATGTCTCCCTGGGATGAAACTGCTCTGATAGGGTCCAATGACTTTATGGAGGTAGTTCTTCAAAGGGTTTGCAATGACTTTTGTGACCACCTTGAAGCTCACATTGCAAAGGGCAATAGGTCTAAACTCCTTCAAGCAGGTTGGATTATCAACTTTGGGAATTAGCACCAGATGAGTATCATTAATGGCTTCCAGCGAGACTGGGTTTGCAAAAGCGTCTTTCACAAATTTACATATAGATGGGCCAATCGTACCACAATGGTTCTGCAGTAGACTGGCATTTCTCCCGTCCGGCCCTGGGGCTTTGAAGGCCCCCATATCATAAACGGCTTGCTTAATCTCAATATCGGTTACTGGCCCCTGTATGTGCTGTAATTCCTCCTTAGTCTGTCTAGGGAAGAAGTTAGGTACATTGAGACACTCCCTAACACTTGCATCCCGGCTGAATAACTTTTGGTAGAAATCAGTGGCCATCATCTTCAACTCATTTTGATCAAAAATCCATTCGACAAGCTCGTTCTGTAGCCCCTCTATTTCGCTTTCTCCTTATTACAGTTGAGGCATGGAAGAACTTGGTATTTCTATCCCCCCATTTCAACCATTTGCATCTGGACTTCTGGTACCACAATAGCTCCTCTTGTTTCAGCAACTTGTGATAATCCATGTATCGGCTAGTTGTTTTCTAAATCTTTGATGTATCCGCTTTGTTCTGATTGGAGGCACATTTCCAACTCTTCGATTCGCCCACCCTTTCTTTTTTCTGTAGAGTCACTCATAAGGCTAGCACGTAGTTACTCGACCGATAGGGAGAGGATTGATTCTCTCTACAGCTTGGACCTCCGATACTGCTTGTGCGCTTACGCGCTAACTGAATGAATGATTATTCTGATTTTCTGATTCACTGTCCGTAGGGCAACTAATGAAATAAGATAGCTTCTGTTCGTGACCAAAAGCAATATCTTCAGACTTGAACCTAGGCTTTGCTTTCCCAGACCTTAGTCTTTCCCGCTCCTCTCTCCTTTCAGTCGAGCTCATAAGTCAGTTCAGGAAGAAAACCGTTGAAAAGCGGGGGAATAATATTACTAACTAAGCGAAAGCTTTGGAATAGCAAGCGTAAGCGCTTCCCTTTTCTTGCTCGTTAGCGCAGGAGCGAAGCGAGAGGTTAGAATATGCTCGACCGTAAGGGAGAGGAGGGATGCTTTCCTAAGGCTAAGGCCGAATTCCGATTCCCGCGCTTAGCTTTCTTATCCTTGCTAGCTAGAAATGATCTCTTACAACTAGCATTGCGATTCACGCATCTCGAAAAACCGTGCCTGAGATAGAATAGTCTTTAGGTTATTAGCCGGGAAATTTCAATTGGCTTACTAGGCATAGCAATAGCCCAATCATGCTTATCCGGGAATCTTTCTCTTTCTTTCCTTCTCCTGGGCGTATTGTATTGATATTCACTCCTGTGACAAAGTACATTTCTTTCTACACGGGATGATTCAATCGATTCCTAAGACCTTCAAGAAAGCCCTTCAAGAACATCATCTTCCCTGTCTTCAAGACAGGTGACCAATAAGAAAGAAGCAAGCAATTGAAAACCATAGCATAGCGAGAGGATTGACCAGCTTTTGAAGTTGACTTAGCAAGCATAAGCTTTAGGGTTTACTTAGTGTGAAACTAAGGTACGGAGTCGCTAACGGGATAGGAACGGAGAAGTGAGAGGGCACCGTCTTGTGCAAGGCAACTACCGTTGCGCCTTCTATCATCAACTATCCGGTGGACTTGGTAAAAAAGGGGCAGCAGCGGTCGAACTCACATTCTGGTCCGAGAACTGATGCGAGCAATTGAATTGAAAACAAATTACATAGATAGAGAACATCTTCTAGAAGAGAAAATCATCTACTCTTGACAGTTTATCGATTGAGAAATCGGCGGGCCCGTAGAACTCTCCAATCGTGCACCGAAATGGGGCCGGCGAGTCGGTAACCTGAGATCGGCTAAGATCGAATTGAACTGTCTTTGATTGAGACGGAAAAGAGAGATATAGAAAGAGTTCCGTGATTTAAGATTGAATTGTAGTCTGTCTTAGTAGTCAAGAAATTGCGTTACTGAACAAGTCTCTTTCTACCCTCTGTTTGCTTCTTCCGACCTCTCTGCTTTCGATGCCGACACCTCGAAGTATAGGAGAGACCGGTGACCTGGAAAAGCTGCTACCTACTTTTGAAGGTAGTTTTCCATTTCAGTTCCGATGGATGGAGAATAGGGAGTGGGTCTTGATTCGCACGGATGCCTTATTCCCGGATCGAAAGGGCAACGCCCTATTTCCAGAGAATGCGGGAGAAGCGATCTGGCATCAATCAAAGAATGAAGCTGCATCCCGCGAGGTGACAGACTAGAGGACTACCGGCATAAGAAGAGCGAGGGCATAGGTAGAACCTGGGGCTCTTGAGTCTGTCTTTGTCAAAGTCCCCTTCGTCTCTCATATCTAAAGAGAAAAGGAGACCTAAGACCTACTCAATGCGGCGGGAACGGATATAGATCAAGTTCTTCTTACTGAGAAAACTGCCTTTAACGATTCATCATACGAATATTCTTTAAGCTTTCTTGCTTGCCTTCTCTTAGGCCTGCTTCAAGTCCAATAAGAAGTAATGATTAGGGTGGCTAAGTTCAATTTGTGTGGCAGTATTTTAAGTTTATACTTTCTGTCTTTCGTAATCCTTAGTCAAGTCTATCCAATCTATCCAAAGATAGTGGGTAATGCTTCCCTCAGGGGCTAACCTCTCTTCTCAATTTATATATATATATATAAATTGAAAATGAAAGGCAAGCAGGAATAAAAACCTGATGTCGATTTCCCTGTGTCCGGGCACCCAGCGTAATCGGAGTCCGAATATCCGACGATCTCCAGTATATCGGATCGCCGTTATGTGATCATTTAGTCTCTGGTCCCCTGAAGATACCTCATGACTTTGAAGGCTTCCAATGCTCCATGCCTGGGTTACTTTGGTATCTACCTAGTAAACCCACAGCATAGGCAATGTCCGGCCGTGTACACGTCTGGGCGTACATCAAGCTTCCAACAGCAGAAGCATATGGAATGCCCTTCATCTGATCTTTCTCTATATCGCTCCTCGGGCACTGTGAAGCACTGACAAAGTCAACCTTCTTTACAGGTGCCCTACTGGGGTTGCTGTGCTTTATACCATACCTCTCTAATACTTTTGGGATTTAGGCCTTCTGAGATAGTCCGAGGATACCTCTGGAAATTGATTTGTGAATATCAATGCCAATGACATATGAGGCTCACCCATATCCTTCATCTCAAAACTCCTTATGAGGAATGTCTTCGTATCGTGCAACATGCTAGCAAGCAGTATGTCGTCAACATATAGGACTAGAAAGAGAAACTTGCTCCCACTGACCTTTAGGTATAACACTGATCAACACAGTTTTCCTTAAACCCAAAGGTCATTCTCACCTCATGGAATTTGAGGTACCACTGACGGGAAGCTTGTTTGAGTCCGTATATCGACTTCCTTAACCAGCACACTAAATGCTCGCTGTCCTCCTGCGAGAAGATTCCAAGCTTTAAGGGCTGCCTTGACAGCTTTTAGCTTCTGAGTGATAAAGCTCACAGACGCCAAACCAAACGCTGTTTCAAAAGCATCCGAATTAGCATCAGTAGACGCAGAAAGAGATCCTATCCCCTACGCCCTTTGCTATCGCTTGAAGCTTCCTATCGCCTGCTATCGACAGCCTGGAATGAAAGGGGGGGCACCTACTAGCCTACCAGAAATGCTGGACCAAAGTCCACTACCAAGAATGGATCCTGCTGAAGCCATCTCCGACTTCGATTTCTTTTTAGCTTTCAAAATCAAGTTTTTGGCATAAGGACTACTTATACTTATATAGAATGGAAGTGTAATTCCATCTTAAGAAAAGATTTTAGCAATCAATCCAGGCCAGGTATTTAGTCACTGGTCTGATAGGGCCAGGCACTTCAAGAAATTGAATTTATTTTTCAAGTTGTGGTAAGTTAAATCTCACTATTGATTCTAAGCGAAAAATGACCCTCATCCGATACTAAAGCTGAAGGAAGCGGCTCGAATAGAGCAGCAGATCGAAGAGCAGAAAGAAATTATAACCTTTATACACTTACACTCAAGTTCGCCTTCGATACTCCAAGCCTTGACCACCCTTACCCACAAAATGACTTCCTGAGTCTTGCGCACGGGGAGGAGGTATAGATGTTAGAGTCTGACTTCGAATACCCTTGAAAAGGACCTGTTATCTATCTTTCAAAGAAAAGAAGCTCGACCATGAAAAGGAGTGGAAACCCTAGCAAGAAGGATGACTCTCGAAGGCTTGGCCCGTATTACATTAGTAGGACTACGGCTGGCTCTTTCTCCTCAATCGGGGGGAATGCCATTCTTAACATCTTTCGCAACCTTTCTTTCACAGGTGGAAGAATTATAGACCATATAACCTTGCCAACTAAAGCGGCCTACTCTATCGCAGTAAGGGCTTAAGCGATCGAAGTGACCTAACCTGGTTCCATCTATAAGGACCCTCTTCTGTCTATCTACGTAATTAAGTGCCATCCCGCTTCTGCCAGAATCGAAGCCAATACGTGGACGCTTAAATGATTTGGTTCACGTCTTTCAATGCCTTAAGTTAGTTCTTCCCCGAGTGACTGAATTCCATAGTTCATTCCTAAACCGGAAAGATCGTCCCAAACTAAAAGAGAGTCTACCAAACAAGGATCTTCCCAGCCTTCCACCAAAGCCACAACACTTCCTGTATCACCATCTCCGCTCACAGAGGGATAAGCGGACTAGCCGGCTGAAAGGCAAAGAGAAGAACTCCCTACTCAATTACAACTAACTAACCGCCTGGAAGGAATCGCTTTCCATGTTGGAATCCATCTAATACCCTGGTTAAGAGGTATAGAGGTCAACGATGGAAGGTACCTAGGAAGCAGAACTCGCCAAGAGTCTGAGATCTGATTGAACAATTGTAAGATTTTCATCATATCAAATGCTCTTTCAGTCTGCAGAAACTTGGGAGGGGTCACAATAGAATCAAGTATTCTCACACTTAATCGCTTTGCCAACGGTATGACCCGTCACAAAGTGAAGAAGGAGAGATATAACTGAACTAATGTGTCCGCCTTATCATCCTTCCTCATTATCACCTTACGGTGAAATGAAGGAATGATCCTAGGTAGACCATTCCGACTGAGGGAGACGAAAACAGGTAGTCTCTCATGCTCGTAAAGCGGCCCGGCGTAAACCTGTTGAAGGCAAACGCCACACTGCTTTAAATAAAGTGCAGTAGATAAAGGACCGGACTTACGGTATAATTGACGTACCTGTTTCGCAAACAAGTGCGCAGCTATACAGTTCTCCTTTGAAAGGCCATCAGTGACCTTTCAGAAAGATTCTAATAAGTGGATCAATCATCAATTCAATGAGATTCCGGGTTCATTCCACTGAAACTAGCTGGCAATATCTTAAGCTTAAGTGCTATTCCCTCTCAGCTTCAAAAGGGCTTCCCCGAGGAGAGGACAGGGCATCTCTATGGTTCCAATCTGGTATCGCAGAGTTCGTCGATCTTCTTCTGACTAGTGCCGTGCTGTCAAACATCAATATAATACAATATCGGGAATCTCTTTTACCTTCAATGTGTCTAGGGTAGGGACCTATCTTCTTCGTAGTGGGCCCTTCTCTCTCTTAGTATGAGCCCCGGAACTGCTTGTTATACATGCCGCCTGCTGTCTTTCCCGGCGCTTCTGATTTCGATCATTCTTAACCTCACACCTCCTCAAGGATAGACTTTTTTCCCTCAGAAATGATAGATGGCAGAGGACGGGGAAAACGGATACCAGCTTTTATTTGGTGTGCTTTCTTCCCTTGGTTTTGCCATTTCCCTGTCTAATTGACATGGGCGATTGATTGTCTTTATGGATGATGGCTAAGCAAAGCAGTCTGTCAGAGCTGTCAGCTGAAGGGAACTCGTCCCCGACAATAGGCTACCACTTCCTTTATTGCTTGATCGGTTGTTGAAGACAGATAATACAATCCAAACAGCTTTTGGGACGCGAAGGAACGTAGTGCTCGACCAAAGGGAGAGGGTTGACTCGAGCTGCACTACACCGGTGATACTCATGTTCTCCCGAAGACCCACTCAATGCGGCTATCAGTGACTTTCGCTCTTGGGACTGCCTCTGACTCGTCCCCCCCGAACCCTAACCTCAATCAGTGAAGCTGGGCCCTCTCCTCTCCGTCTAGTAGAGTGGCATTTTGCTCCTGGTCTCTCGTTTGTGGTAACCGCTTTCCCTGATGCTATGGGATCTTTCAAACTCCCTCCCTATGGACCAAGTAAAGTGATTGGATAATCGATAAATCTCGTACCTTTTTGCTTAATAGGGGTAGCCCCTTCCCTTCATCTGGTCCACATATGGCTCATCTCCTTCTTGCCGAGCCACTATCGCACCTCTCCTTACCGTGAAGTAGCTCTCCCGATAAAGTTTCTGTAGCAAGAAAAGGGAATAGCGTTCTCAGTCCTCCCTCTGATAAAACTGGTAGAAAGAAATTACATTACATAGAATAGAACGAGTGAGGGTAACTAGAATTCTAGAATAGATAATCATCGCATCTAATCTTGACAGTTTCTATTTTCGATTCAAAAGCTGTAAGAAATTAGGCTTAGTCTAGGGCTGGTAACTGATCTAGTCCAATAGCGAGTTAAGAGATCAAGTAACTCTTAGTATCGTTCGTGCCCCATTAGTCCTATGGTGCACTTCACTCTCTTACAGGAATAGAAGAGAGTATGCTTTTAGTAAGCTAAGGTGAGTTAGGATGCTTTCTCTTTCGTCTTTTTGGCCGTAAATAGGTCGAACCCGCCGTGCCCTATGAGGTCTCTGATCTCGGTGAAGTGAAGCGCTCTTTGACAGGCAGCAGCGCGCGCCTACATAACCTAGCCAAGTCCGCAACTTCATCAATTCAACTTTCAAGTTATGAGGTGGGAAGGATTGGTATCAGACCTTACATGTAGTTCTCACGGCCCCTTTTGTTGCTCAGTTCCTTTAAAATGGGATGGTGTGAATAATCCCGCAAAAGTACATCTGAGGCGGGCCCTCCTTCGATTTCACCTTACGGCTCTAGTGACCCCCTATTACTATGATAATAAAGGAATCCTTAGAGCTAAGTACTAACTAAGCAAGTTAGCTATCTTCTCTTTACTTAGTTAGAAGCCCGCTTCCCTATTACAGGGAAACACAGAGGTATACGCAGCACCCAGTCTATTATATAATAAACCAGTGGGGGATCCCTAGCCCTGGGAAAGATGCATCGAATAAAGAACTTTTGCCCCATAATCATGACTTATTAAGCTCCTCCTTGAACCTTATTTACAACTAGCTTAAAAGTAATTATAGCACCTGCTAATATAATCCCAGAAAGATAAAGCGCTAGTTTGCTTTTTCTATCCCCACTTGCTGCAACGGCCGCCTCATCATTAGATGATTCTTCCCCCGCTATCTCTTGGAGTACTTGTGCTGCCGTATTCCCATCAACACTCGAGCCACCCATATTATTTAGATCACCGGGAGAATAATGCGGAATGATAAAATCTAATATTTCATTAGCTGTTATACCTAATTCATTAGCTGTTACACCCAGCTCATTAGTAGCTAAAAGAGCAGACCAGGTGTAAACCCCAATTAACAATGGAGGCAGATATTGTTTGAATATTACACCCATCATATGTAAATGGAACAGCTCCCCACGGCTCATTTGAGATAGAAAATAACGCCCAGCATGAGAATTAGGTTGATTTAATCCAAGCGGATTAAATTTATATATAGGAAGAGAAAGAGAGGAGCTAGAAGGATGCGAAAGAAATGAGGTAGAAGGATGTAGTGTTCGATGAACAATATGAGATGAATTAACTTGAGGATTCCTAGATCTTGCCCTTAAAAGTAGTTGTCTAACTATGGATTCCTCCCTTTTAAGCACTTTAAGTGCTATTGAAGCAGGATCCGTAATAGGTGGCTCTTTCAAAACTACCACTTTCACGGCAGGAGTGGTAGGAGCAGCGGGAGGCAAGAGTTCCGCTATAATAGAATTTCTATCATGCACTCTTGGACTGCAACCCCCTATCTTGAGTGATGGGTAACTGCCAATAGATGAACGATTACAAGGACGATGTGGGATAAGTGAAAGCGAAGTTCCATATACAATTCCATGGGACGTAGGTGGGATTGAACCACTACGTACTACTCCAGGCCCCTTTTGGGGGATATCCATGGATGAGTGGTTATTAGATGAATACACTATAGATGATAAACGACCGAAAATAGAATGAACCATAATGATTCCCCAATTAAACAGCTCTCTTCACATATTATATCCTGAGTCCCTTCACCTGATCTACTCCCACAGTTCGCTAACGCTCACCTGATCGACTCTCACCCTCGCTGCCAAGAGCTTCCATCTTGTTGGGCAGAGAAGAGAGTAGGGTAGTGCTTGTTGCGAAAGCCTATAGCGTTAGTCTCGCGCAGGAGTTTGATTGCTGGTAGAGGAAAGACATTGATTAAACAGAAAGAAAGGTATTCTATTTCAGTTGGTATAACCGATGTGCGAAAGCGTATTTGCGACAATTCACAATAGTCATTCATATAAGAGACTCTATTTGGGTAGAATCTATATAAGACTAAGACATTGATTAAATAGGAACTAGTCATAAAGAAGCTATTAGATAGTCAAGATAGTAGTGCTACTAGTAGGCTAGTAAGCAAGATAGTTAGGACAGCTAGGCCTAAAGCCGGAAAGCCGAAATAAAAGCTAAGATGAGAACCATATGTTAGTCGTAAAGCGGGGGTCTTATCCTGTCTTACTCTGTACGAGTCCTTTCCTCGTCTAGCATGAATGGTGAAAAGCAAGTATGAAGCTAAAAGGAAGAAGAGAAGTCAGGTTGGCTCTTTGTTGCTTTATATTTAAAACAGGCGTCGACTTGCTTGATGCAGTATTATTATGTGTCTAAGCCTTCCAAACCTAACTCCTTATCTGTTTCCATCTCCCTAACGAGATCAGGTATACCCAGGATCATCGCGCCATTCCATCGAAAACTTATAAGAAGGCGGGCGGATGTAGTTGTTAAGATCTACCTTTCGGCATTTACTATGGCCAAGCTTATAAAGCTAGCCAAGCCAGTCTCGAAGGAGACCTGAACATATATACAGTCCCCTCCATCGGACCTTAGAAAGGTTGCGATGGCCTCAGTAGAGATACTTAATAAGGTGCCTCTATTGTTTAGGAAGTATATCCCTGAGATCTCCACTATTCCCCTTAAATCAGGGATTAGCTGGAGACCGACCTGGAAGGCCAAAGCTTCCAACATGAGACCCATACGGTTAAAGGATAACCCGAGGAAACGATATAAATCTTTCTTTCGGGCGTTCCCTTTCGAGGTTAATTCTTGGTTCTGTAAAGTCCAGGAAGACGCCAAGAAGTCCGCTGGATCCTTGTTTAGGATTCTGTGGTATCCGAGGATCAGGTATTGTTTTGACGAAAACAATGAAATGTTCAGTCAACATGACGCATCCCGCTTTGAGAGGGAGGTCATGAATAACAATCCTTTTCCTGAGTTTTCAAATGTAACTCCTTCCAAGGGAAGACTAGGTCGTTCGATTGAGGGAGGTGGCAAGAGAAGGATATTTGCCATAGGTAACTGGGTTCACCAAAGGCTGTTACGCCCCCTTCATAAGTGGTTGATGGATGTTCTCCGTCAATTACCTATGGATGGAACATTTAACCAAACAGCGCCTCTGAAGCGCCTAGTTGGCTCCCAAACGGTGTACTCCGTGGATCAAGTCGAGGCTAGTTCCATGTAAGTAAGGTATTCGGGTAAAGTGACCTTACGGGACATAGCTACACTTCAACACGAACCAGGGTTCAACCTAAGAGAGCTAGTCCTCACCCGACTTATAGACAAGATATTGAAGGCTGGCTATTCGTGACCGCAGGGCGATCAGCAGTCGGCCCCTCATTTCCGTTTGGAATACAGGAGGATTCCTATGGGATTTACGGGAGAAGAGGTGGCAGGGGGTGCCCACCCTCTTAGAGTTCAGTACCGTGGGAACGTGATTAGGAGTCACATTTAGTTAGATTGGGTAACTTTCTCTATATAAGCCACCCTTCCCATTTCGTCAGCCAACAAGAATCCCCCTTGGTCATCAGTAAACAAGGGAAGTAGCACTAAGCGACTAACAGCGGAGGAAAGACCCGCATAGAAGATAGGCGTATACCTCTGTACATAGCATCTGGTAAGGACGTTATGTACCACAACTATCATACTTCAATCATTCCCTAAGAGAAAGTCTCTCTTCTTTCTTTCTTCTAGGCGTAACTAACCCCCCTTGCTTGGTCAGGGAATCACGCGCTTCTTCTCTCCCTTTCTTGGCGACAGGTTCTAGTGTGGCTGGCAGTCATACGCTCCTTTCTCTAGTTAGTGGCGGCTGATTCTATTTCTAATGCTTCGTTCGGTTATGTCCTGTCCAGTCAATTCTAGTCGTTCGTTAATTGGATGAAGTCCTTCTCTCTTTCTTTTCCTTCAGCAACCGCTCATAACTAGCGGCTCTAGTGACCAGGTGAAACAGATCGGTGAATTCTTGCCCTTCAAACTTCTCTCTCATATTGAAGTTCAGACCTCTCAGAGCCAAACTAACACACTCCTTTTCGGTCAAGGAGGTCTGACATCTAGTCCTCAGCTTCCTAAACCCCGCGATGTACTTTTCGACCGACTCGCCTTGGAGCTGACTAAGTCTTGCCAAATCGGCCACTGTAATGTCAGGTTCTGTCTTATAGAATTGCTCATGGAACTTGCTTTCCAGATCGTACCAACTGTTAATAGAGTTTGGGGGTATGTTCATATACCAGGAGAAGGCCGATTTAGTAAGAGAGTTGGCAAAGAGCCTCAACTTGAGGTAGTCCTTGGACCTAGCTTCCCCGCACTGGACCGAGAACCGAGCTATATGCTCAATAGTCTACTTCTTCTCCTCACCAAAAAAGAGAACAAACTCAGGCACCTTATACCCCGAAACTGATGAACTCGGTCGATCCAATCAGGGTATGGTTTCCTAGACGTCGGCCTCATTAAGGGCCTGACGTCAATTCCAAGCTGCTGTAGCGCCTCGACCATGTAATTTCTTTCCAGATCCGATGGTGCCTGTGGAACTGTTGTGGCGGGGAATGTCCCTAGTTGTGATGCTTGCTGCTCTGGTTCCCTTTCGCCCGTCGACCGTCGTACACGTGATTGAGACTCCGCACCTTGCTCGCTTCCTTGTTGGCCGACAGGCATTCCTCCTACTTGACTCGGAAGCAAGTGCGTGTAAACATGCCCCCAGCCTGGGCATTTCCTATACTGGTAGCAGGATCGGCCACCTCTGCCCCAGCATTGCTCTAATTTGAGCTCTGAGCTGGAGCAGTCTTGCTTTGGCTCCCCTGACCGACCTCAGGCCTCCTGATCAAGTGCACATCCCCATACTGTAGGATGGGCATGAGTTGAGGGGAAAGCTCATTGAACTTGATACCTTTTTCTTTATCATGAGACTGAGGCCTCCCTTCCATCAAGCTTATTAACTTCTCATGGGCCTTTAGTTAGTGTTGACTCGACAATTGGCTTAAGACCCGTGACCGTCTCTACCATTGGGCTGAGAACAGTAGCCACCTCTTGTATCATCCTCAGCATCATATCGTGATTCTCTTTTCCCACTTGTTGCCTAATCATAGCCACCTCTTGGTTGGTAATTCTTGCAGGTGCCACAGCTGGAAGGGGGTTGGCTGGCGGAGCCACGACAGCGAGATTGGCCTCTGCGGCTATATGCGAAGATCCTTCAGCAGGAGGGTGTCTGTTCCCTTCCTTCTAGTCACTGCTAGTAGGATAACATCTATTAGTCCCTTCTCTTCCTTCTGGCTTGGGAATAGATTGGTAGGAGGTTTCATCTCTATTGTTCTTTTCCCTCCGGCTTTGAACTAGGAAGCTAAATATAGACTGCAGCTAAGACTTCTCCAGGCGCCTAGGAAAGCAATCAATCAGTTGAAAAAGGTGTGTTTTCCCGGGACTTATTGAATCGAAGCAGTCTCCTCGATAGCTAAAGTGAGACCTTCAGTGATTTGCATGCAACTAGATCCGTGTCCAAAAGCCCGACCCTTTTCTTCAAGCCTACTGGAAGCCATTCCCAAATGGCCTAGTACGAACCTCACTCTCCTCGGTCAAGTGGTTGACCCGTCTGTCCAATAAGTTGACTAAGTGAATGGGAATCCGATAGTTCTACCAGCCTGGGAAGAGTAGTCAAAGGCAATTCGCTAATATGGAGCTCTTTATATTATATATTATATCGGCTTTCTTTCTTACAAAGTGAAGTAAGCGACTCAGAAGGGTCAGGTGGTTTTATATCTCAGACTGCGCATGGAGTCCAAGATTATGCTGTAAGGCATCGATTTCCTCTTGAATGGCCGGTTGCCGACACTTCTGGGATGCTGCTTCTGCAAAGGTATCAGGTTCTTTGACAGATACGATAGAAGAAAGAAAAAGACGATGACCTCTGAAAAAAGAATCATAAGAAACTAACCTCTGAATTGGAAATTTCAGACGAGAGGAGCTCTCAAACCTCTCCTTTCAGTCGAGCTGCTCCGCTCCTCAAGAGGTGAGCAGTGTTAATATATCTATCATTTATATATGATAGATATATATAATCCCCAGATCCATCATTCATTCATTCCCTCACTCACGTTTTCTTAAGGTATCAGAGCGGGTGCTCCTCTAGGGTTGTTTTCTAACCCCTGCTTCATTCTCCATCCTTGTTGCAAGGAACCTCAGGTCTCTCGAGCCTCCTCTATCATCATCCTCCTGCGGATCTTCGCTTTCTGCGGGGTCAGGGGGCGGCAGCCGGCAATCTATAATGTTCGTCGATTCAGTGCAGAGGGAGGAGTCCTTTCTTTTCTAGTGTTCGTCGCAGACCTCCATCAGAGAGGCTTTCCATTCAGAAATATAAACTTTCATCGCAAGTCCTCCCCGTCGATCATCTCTGCTCTTCCAGGAAGCTTGTAGCAGGCCGTGGAGCATTCTCTGAGCTTCAGAGAATCTATCGCAGATCGTGGAGTTTTTTTCGTTCCTCAGAGGTTTTATCGTCCGACGCAAGAAACGTCAGAGTGGCTCTTTTCTTTCGCAGGATTCTCAGAGATCTGCGTCGTCTCCTCTCTATCATTTCCTCCACTTTTATTGATTCTTTCTTTTTTATGATCTGCGAAACCTCTACTATACAAGAGAACAGACCTGCGTTGACGTCAATCCATCCTTTGATCTTAACGTCAGACCCTCTCTGCCTCATGTCTCAACGTTAGAACAGATCTTGTCTAACGTCAGATCCATTTGCTTCATCCTTTTTATTTTTCAATAGGCTATGAAGAATATCCCAAACCTGGTGACTATCAAACTAGACGGCACCCATTTCATTCTCTGGGAGCTCCAGCTTCCTCTGGTTCGCAGTCAACAACTGCTTGGCTTTATTGATGGAACCACTGCTGCTCCAGAAAAGTAGATAGAGTGCTCCGGCTTCGATTTCTCGTCAAAAGTAGGCCGATGGATCTGTCAAGGTTTCAAAGCCAAATCCTGCATATGAAGAGTGGCTCCGCAAAGATCAGCTGCTGGTCAGTTTGATAAACTCCACCTCCCTTTACATCTGCGTGAGAATCCTCAAGCCCAAGAAATTCTGGCTCAGGTAATAGATCTGACTCATGCACATCAGATCTGGAATGCCCTTCATGAGAACTTCGCTCAACAATCCCAAGCTCGAGAAATGCAGCTGCGATTGGCTTCTCTCCTACTTCCTGGATTCCTAAGCCCTTGCTTTCACCTCCAAAAATCGATTCTGAAATAGCAGTCCCTCCATCCGGAGTTGTGGAATTTCAACAGATTTTCAGGATAACTGTGAGCCTTCAAATCAGATCTATTCGGCTTTCGCAGGTAGGCAGCTTTCCAGCCTATCTCTATATGTTCATTTTGATTCAACTCATGCTAATTTCGAATATCGGAAGATTCCCCACCGGATAATGCTCCAATTTGAACTCTCAACAGCCCTTCCAAATTCCAGACAGATGCAAGCAGAAAATGATCAAACATCGCAAGAAGTGTGGCTCCTGACATCACGGAAAAGACAAAGCAGGGAATAGCTTCAACGGCGAAATGAAAAAGGGGGAATCAAAGGTAAAGGTTAAGAAGTAGAGGCCTTGCATCTCTCCCTCTCGCCCGGCTCATTCTCAATCACGATAGTGGCCTCTTAGAACTTTAGGGCTTTGAATGGGCGAGCTTTGCAAAGGGCTGTCTCGGACTTCATTAAATCCAAAAAAAAGTATATATTATTTTTATCCAGGAAACAAAAGTCAAAGAAGACGTAATCCATCTGTAAAAATTTCTAAAAAGATGCTGGCAGCTGCTATCTTCCTTCGAAAAGTGCAGCTGGTGGCTCTTGGATGAATTGAAACAAATCCAAAAATATGGCTGTCCCAACTCTCACATTGGAACCTAGACCATCACTATAGAATACACGTCCCTAGACTACAACTTGGAATGGATGGCTACATAAGTCTATGCTCCAGCATCAGTTTCTCACAAGCAAGACCTATAGAATGAGCTCTGATTCATCCATACTGTTTCCAACCTACCTTGGTGCATTAGTGGAAACTCAAATGAATGCCTTATGCAATCAAATATGAAAGGGGTTCTTACTGGCCGAAAATCAGAGAAGAGGTATTGAAGATTTCGCGGATCACGTTGCTGATTGTGATTTGGTTGACCTCCCACTCTATGGCCTTTCTTTCACTTGGTCTAACATGAGAAAAGGGAAGGAAATGGAAATCCGATGCAGACTGGATCTTTTCCTAATTTACTCGGATTGGGAAGACCATCTGCAGGACACTATTCAAAAAGCGGGGACCACATTCGCTTCCGATCATGACCTCATTCTTCTTTTTTCGAACAACTTCCCGCCACGGTACCGTTCTCTTTCGAACTGATGTGGTTATCCCTATCGAAATCTAGAACTAAAAGTTGTGGGGCAAAACAATGCAACATTCTATTGACTTGAAATAATATATTTCTATATTATTAGTACATCCTCAAAAGAGGAAAAGCCTAAGATTCCCTAACCTTAATAATGAAAGAAGGGCTAAAGTAATACCCTTAAGAGAAATTGAATTTCTATTGTGATTTTTTTAGTTAATTATACTGAAGAATCAAAGAATCACTTCTACATCTTACCCTGATAACTGGAGAATGGATATCGATCATTTCCTGTTTGCGAGTGAGAAGAAAAAGGATGGCCTTCCCCAATCCCTTCGTGAAGAGATCGGCAATGGATCTCCACTTCTAACTTCTAATGGTTGGTGTTCTGAGATGATTCCGGCAATCACCTTTTCCCCGAGAAAATGCCCTAAGTGAGTAAGGCGACTTCTACATGCTTTGTTCTCTCGTAGAAGACCTACTTGGAGGCTATGTGGATAGCATTCTGATTCTCACAGAACATGTCCATGGGGTTCTGTGACCGAAATCCCAATTTCAGTCAGAAGAGATCCAACTCATACAAGTTCACTAGTTGTTGATGCCATTGCACAATACTCGGCTTCAGCATTGGATCTAGACCTTATTCTTGCAAAAGAAAGGGCCTGCTTTTTGCTTTTCAAGGGACAAAATTCTCCTATGGTGGATTTTCTATCAGAGGGAAAGCCTGCATTAATACCTTCCTTCAGCTTTTTGAGGTAGGGGCGGAGTCTCAACTACCACACTACTACTATATCACTAGCACTCCACGAGTGGATTAGTTTACTAACTAGACTTAGACTCTCTTTGTTGATATCAATCACTTATTATATAAGAAATCCAGTAACAAAAAGAATAAGAGAAGCAAGGGCTGACGAGATAGATAGGGGCGCAAACGCGTCAAAGCCCTTTCGCTAACGCGCAGCCCTTTTCTTGCTGGGAAGAAGCGGGGTAGAGGAATGGTCAACTCATCAGGCTCATGACCTGAAGATTGCAGGTTCGAATCCTGTCCCCGCCTAATCATCTGAGGCCGTAGTCAGCCTCAATCTTTCTGATTCGGAAGTAAGTCAGTGCATCTTTTTTTCTCCCATGCATCCCTTCTGTTGGTCAACAACCAACCACCAATCGAAAGTCTCTCTCTTTGTTGGGGAGAGCGGAGCACTAAAATAAAAAAGCGGGTCTATGAGGGATTTTATACTTACCGTCTTGCGAGAACATCCTATTTTTGCCTATTCTTTGTTGTTTTCTGTTAGTCTTTTTTTGGGTTCTCTCATAAATGCCGTCCATAGTGTAGTAAGTGGAATTAAGAGGGAGTATGTTGTTCATTCCCTTGGTTTTCATGAACGCTCCTCTAAGGAGGTTTTTGAGTTCAATAAGAGGTGTATTGAGAGATATATGAATGAACCCCATAAGTACCCATATCTACCGCTGTTTGGCCTCTCCGTTGGTCCGAATGGCCAAACGCTAACGCCGGTTTTACTACAGAATCCGGCCTACTCCCCTCCTCAGAAAAATGAACCCCCCAAACAAGGGGAGGGGGATTAATTAATTTATTAAATCGGTTGATATGGTTTCTAGGGTAAGGTAAGTTTTTATGGAATGACGACTCACGCTTTTTTAATGATCTTTTTTATGGTTATGCTGGCGATGATAGGTGGATCTGCTTTTTTTTCGTTCGTGAAACTATTCCTCAAGCAAGGCAGCCGATAAGTCATCGAAGGGTTTGTGTGAATAATAGAATGGTAAGCATTACTCATTTGAAAGTTTCCCACGGTGATCTAATGTATTTCTTTTTCTGATGGTTCCTGACGTACTGGAGTTATAACATTTGAATTTCTCTTACATTCTACGTTTCCGGTACCATGATACTTTCTGTTTTGTCGAGCCCTGCTTTGGTCTCTGGTTTGATGGTTGCACGTGCTAAAAATCCGGTACATTCCGTTTTGTTTCCCATCCCAGTCTTTCGCGACACTTCAGGTTTACTTCTTTTGTTAGGTCTCGACTTCTTCGCTATGATCTTCCCAGTGGTTCATATAGGAGCTATAGCCGTTTCATTCCTATTCGTTGTTATGATGTTCCATATTAAAATAGCGGAGATTCACGAAGAAGTATTGCGCTATTTACCAGTGAGTGGTATTATTGGACTGATCCTTTGGTGGGAAATGTTCTTCATTTTAGATAATGAAACCATTCCATTACTACCAACCCAAAGAAATACGACCTCTCTGAGATATACGGTTTATGCCGGAAAGGTAC